>JAGDQP010009953.1:0-57330 GCA_022664845.1 Lepisma saccharinum
AAGAGAGAGAGAGAGAGAGAGAGAGAGAGAGAGAGAGAGAGAGAGAGAGAGAGAGAGAGAGATTTTTTGGGGCCAGGGTAAACCGAATCAACAGATACTACGGGTTTTAGAATGGGATATTTGAATGGCTCGCGGGAACAAAATGGCAAAGCACCAGCAGAAAATTTTCACAGTATACTGAAAAGAAAATGCAATCATGTCTATTTTAATACAACTTTCATATATATTGCATCCCGAGTAGTAATATTTGCGAGATACGGAAGTTACCTTGAAATCGGCCAAAGTTTCGAATCAAATTCACAAACACACTTGGTTCAAGTTTTAGAAATTTATTTCGTCCTCTGTATCAAGGACTACTTTAGCCATTTACAGCAAACACCAACCTGAGCAAATGACGGTCCACTGCTTTCCCCTGGAGACTGTTGGATGCTAAGGTTTTCTTCACTTGCTTGGGAGCTTAATGAATCGACGCATAGGCTATCCACTGCTGACGGCACCGACCCAAGGTTAGTCACGGAGGTTACTGATGGACTGCGACTGCTCTCTTTGCTGGATTCATTGGGAGAGACACTTTCCGATCTATAATAACAAAAGGGGTTGTGGTATCATTATTAACAACATATTTCCTCTCTTACACATACAACAAATTACCTTGGGTAATTTCACAGAATTTCTACAAACGGTTGTCGCTCGACTATTCGTGATTTTCTTCACACTTAGTACACTGAATGCTATAGACAGCCGAAGTTTAAATATTATTATTGCTCATGATATTCAGGGATGAAATGAGATTCCACATCATTTTGTTGAATGCAGCGAGTCATAAAATTATATGAATATTATAAACCAATAAACGTATTTCAATAATTCAAGAACATTTAAAATATACATACCACAGAGAATACTTAAAGCTATGCCTCTAGCGTAAATAAGTCTATTGAATAGCGTGGTTTAAACATTCGTAAAATATGGGTGAATTTTTTTTTTTTTTTTTTACTTCAATGGAAAAAATAATAAAAGTCGTCTACTTTATTCGTTACCGTAATGCCAGAAAAAAGCTTTTAATGTCCTTCTTTTTGCATGTGGACTTCAATTTCATAAAACTTTTTATCTTTAGAATTTCGAGAGAATGTAAGTCAAAAGGAGGAGGGAAGACAGGAATTAAATTTGACACGAGTTTCTTTATGTTCTAGAAAAAAAAAAAATTTATTTGATCGAACGCGTTTAAGGCTCAATCCAAGTGGGTTTTCCCGCCTTTTTCGTTTGACGTCAATTATTCAAAATTCAGTGCAGGTAAACAAAATGAAACTTTCACAGACCAAAGTTCATGTCATGCTTCAATAATGAGTTCAATTAGCTTTAAGGAGCCTTAAAATGCTCTAATTCTAAGAAACTGTATGCAACATTAATTAGTCAGAGAACAAAAGACACGCCTAACCACTGACAGAGAACAGATGGAAAAATAAAGTGTCGGCCAATATTGTTTTTTGTTATCCAATATGCTAATCTATAACTTCCAGCATACATTTAAGGTTAACCCGAATTCTGGCACTATCCCTGGCATTGTATTACTTTCAATTCAAAAGATTGACACACAGAGAGTAAAATTTAACTTAATATGTATATTAATATTTCCCGGAACCTCGCAAAAGGACTAAGGTTTACAATGTGGAATTCTCATCTGATTACACTCATCCTATTCAATTTCGGAAGTTACTGTTTTGACTTAAGATGAAAAAAATAGTCGGAAGACCCGTTAACAAATTTACAAATGTTTACGTCATTTCTTAAATACAACGATAACAATTAAAACATTGAAATATCTTTTTTTTTTTAACATCATCTTTGTCAATTTTCTAATCAGTAACCAAATGGCCACCTTCGATTACGATTTTCATCGCCTATCGAAAGTATCGCAAACTTACTTTGGTGGTAAAGTATCAGTGCCGCATTGTGGAAAATGATACTGGGATTCGATACGAATCCGTGGTGAAGGATAGCGACCCCATCGCCTGTTCTCTTCCTCCATGATACGCTTCTCGCGCCTTCTTTCATCTCTAGCACGCCGCTGGCGTCGGCGACGGCGCAGCTCAATCTGATCTGAAAACAATAAATACGCATTAGTTACTGAATAGAAAGAATATATTTGCACACTTTAGGGCCGAATTAAGGTTTTTCCAATTAACAATTTAATACTCAACTGATATATATATATATATATATATATAATGAACTTATAAACTTAGTTTTAATTAAAATTGCACCTCCTGTGAAGTGAGATGTGTAAAATCCCAAAAGTGTTACAACACGTATATAAACTGTGCTATATTTGAAAAGCACTTGTACTACAGGGTGTTCCTAAATTATTCGCCGGAAGCATTTTTTTCACACCTGAAAATACACAACTATAGACAAACGAGTATATCGAACGTCATGATTGGTGTTAGCATCCCGTATAATAATAATAATAAAAAAAGTATGTGAATTGTATAATCAATTTTCCAGTGCATATAAAGAAAAAATCTAACCTGACTTTTGAAACATATGTCAGTGAAGTTTGTGATCTTTCCATTGCGTATAAACAAAAAATAATCTGACTTCTTACATCAATTTTATTGAAGCAGAGCATTTTTTGAAAACTGAAAGGAAGAAAATGTAATGTTCCTTAAAATAATAATAAAATGTTGAGGTGGCTGGGTTTCGAACCAGGGTCCACTGGCACACTGGTCCGATGTGTTCTCCACTAGATCACGAAGCCAGTTGCTGCTGAAGCATTTCCAAGTGATATTTATACCTTCAACAATTTGGTAACAGTGTGCAATGTGAACAGTTGTCGATTTTCGGTCGTGGAAAAAAAAAATGCTCGTCGCACAATTATAATTCATAAAAATTTCCATTCAAGCATAGTGGAATTAATTATTATATATCATCTCATTTTTTTCCCTTTACTGTAGCTGGCAATACTCAGCACCTTCCTGTAAAGCAGTAAAAATTATGACTGTGTAAGAAAAGGCAATGTCTGAGTTGTGGGGAACAAATCTCCTGTAACTGTTCGGTCTCGTTATAGGAAAGAATTCAAGTAGGATCCACCTACTAAACAGTCATTGCAGCTCTGCTTAAAATATCTGAAGGAAATGGCAGCGTTTTACACGAAAAGAGAGCAGGTAGGTAAAACGTTTGAGCCATAACAGTGAAAGGCTACAGCAGACGTTTTCACAGTATCCCCAAGTTTACCCTGCGTACCGGCGACCTGGTTAGGAACAGTAATACTCAGACAGAAAGGGCATTGCGTAGTAAAGCTACGCAGATGGAGCGCCGCTGCACTGGAATTACTGAGAGAGAGCGTCTTAATACGAAATTCCCAGGTAGGTGGATTGGCCGTGATGCTCCCATTTAGTGGCCATCCTGTTTCTTGGACAGTACGTTCCTCCAATTCTTAACAAGGACACTGTTTACACAAAGTATGAAAGTTAACTACTTGGTGGAACTGAAGTGCAGGATCAACGCGGCATTAGCATCAACACAGTGGGTACGATTCGCAACATATTTGCATTGTGAAAGCTCAGTAGGGTGCCCCCGTTAAATCTTCTCTTTAAAAAAGCATTTGAATTTATTTATGACCTTCAGGATTTTTAGGATCAGGCCGGGAGAGGATGTTGGAAGGTGTTCGGCCGTTGGGATCGAACCCAGAACGACCCCAATGCAAAGACATCGTTCTACCAACTGGGCTACGGCCGTTTGGTATTAATCTGCTTCAAGTCCTCGACGAAACAGGTTTTGGGTAAAACAAGACCATCAGCTCGTTTATTAACAGATACCATTCCTGTATTCGACTCGTGAAACTGAGGAACATGTCCCGATAGCAGGTCTGAGCACGCAACAAATCATCTTTTAACTATTCATAGCAAATTTGTACCACCACCACCACCTACACTACTCCACGAAGCCACGGTTTGTTAGACAACTTATTCACTTACGAGTGAAATATTTTAATTCTACATAGACTTACTTAAGAAAATATCAGGATTACCTCTGAAATGTTCCACTGTGGCCTTGTTAACTGCAGGAGGCTGTAGATTTATTTCAACAACCTCGAACTGACAAGTGACAGGAAGATGCTGCAAATAGCGAAGGCGGCGACGAAGTTCCTCAGTCATTGAACCAGCTTCCTTCTCAACAATCTTGCCTCGAATTACTTCAGGACATTGATCCAATGAGCCATACATATGTTCCAGCATTCGTGCATTCAATGCATGCATGTAGATATGTTGGCCATCAGATGCTGAAAGGTAAATCAAGTAACACATAAATATATATAGGCAATATTTTTTTTTAATACATATACAGAATGACCATAAAAATCCGTCTCCAGCCCTGTATCTCCCAAAGAAATAGAAATATGAAAAAATGCTGAAACACGCATTTCGACATTTTGAGACTCTTATTTTGAAGCTAAAAAAGGGTCATCTGACTAAGACGTGTATATATATATATATATATATATATATATATATAAACATATTATAAGGGCATAAAAAGTTGAGGAACCACATATATGCCTTCATATTCTGCACAACTTGAACACACTTTGATATGTAATAATGTACAATAAATGTACTTTAACTCCTTCTGTGCGAAACATGACCCTGAAAAACAGAATTTTTTAGATTCTGATAATCACATTTAGATAATATTTTGACAAATTTGATTACACTTAAGGCCGTTCATGCAGAAGACTAAAATTATCGAACAGACTTTAAAGGAAAAAAACAGTTTTTGTTTGAATGTCCTGTGACAAACCAATCTGCAGATATAACATTTTCTGTAAACGTCTGCAAACCCACATTTTGGCATGCAGCGCTATACAAAAGTGGCTGCTATTAATCAATCAGAGGGAAAAAAATAAAATGAAAAGAATAGTCTTTGTACTATTCACAAAGAAGTTAAAAAAAATGGGGGGGGGGGGGAGCAACCAAATTAATTATTTCTGGACCACTTAAAATGGACTGACCTGAAAGTATAGTGTTTTACTGTAACATTAAGTAATCAATTTTCCACACCACAGTATCTAACTAAGCAGTCTACATTTTTACATACACTAGTATATATCGCAACTCTTATTTTAAAAATTGTCACACAGGAAACCTTACTTAATCTTCTCTTTAAATAGTTCCTCTTCTTTTCTTACTGTTCTTTATTTTGCGAAGAGGACTCCAACACATTTAAAATGTTAATATGGTGTTTTAATAGTGTTCAGATACTTTACACTACACTAATGCCACGGACGTTTTAACACGTAAGTAAATCTTTGCTTCATAATTTCTTTTGTGTATTATCCTTATTTACAGACCAGTTTCATTTCTCCTTCCACTAATTATGAGAGTCTCCCTCCACTGTATATTATTTGCCGTATTAAGCCCATAATCTTTGATTCTTTCGTGTTTAGAACAATGGTTTTTCATAATACAGTGTCAGATTGTTGATGTAACACTAAGTTCCCCATCAATATCCGCACACTAAACATTTCAAATTACAATTTCTGTCCCACTTGACATTATGAAATCAAATGGGTTATATACTGCTTTATTAGTGCACTCAACATTATGCTATTAGCGTCAATTATAACTTTGCCTCGTATGTTAAACATGCCTTGGCCATTGCTTCCACAACCGATTTTTTTCTCGCTACTTTCGACTTTTGTCCCACCCAATGGAGAGCATATAATAAAGAAATCACTTATAATAAAACAGGTCTCTTATAATAAAGAAGATGTTGGCCGGGATAAGGGTACCTGTGCAGGCGCACGTAGTAGATGTGAACCCACTTAAAGTCCAACTCCAACCCGTGGTTTGCATTATGAAGTATTTTTCTCACGCTCCTTACCTGGAAATTACCGTCTGTAAGGCTAAACGTGAAAATCGTAACACTAACTATTTCCATATGTAAATGCTGCCAATGGAAGGTAAAATTTGTCCATCACAAATATATATATATTTTACCGAAATATTGAATGGTGTTAGTAAACACAAAATAATATACGGATTACAACACTATCTGTGCCCAATATAGGTATTTTTCTCTTTAAAATATTTTACTTTTGCTTTTCTATTTCAATTGTGCACTTCCTGCTTACCCGGTGCGCGGAAAGGGAGGGGGAATGAAGAAGTCAACTGCACCTTTCAAAACAACGCAACGCACTTATTTGGTTTCACAGGGAAAAACGTCACTCTTCGGGTTGTTTCTTCTTTTAATTGCGCAATTTGCCCTTCTCGTTGAGCGGAAACACTGCTTACCTGATTCTTCCTATTCCACACGAAATCCCAAAAGTAATAAGACTTGATAACACTGTTCAGTTCAACGTTCTTTGACAGTACTACAACAATTGGGTCATCAGGTCTGGTAGTCGAGTTACACAGGACTTCATGAAAAATATGTAAGTATTGGAAATATATCCAAACTATAAAAAATACTTGTAGGAAACGTTTACTGTTCCATATGAATAATTAATGCTGTTTTTTTTTCCATAATTAGGGAAGACCCAAGTACCGAACTGTAATTATGCTCTCCTTTTGCGGCTGCTTGCGGCAATAATAATCCCGCTGCTGAAGCGATAATCTGGCCTCAAAAGGACCTGGATGTAGCTCTCTTCTTGCGTGGGAAGAAAGTGGGTACTAGGTATATGACGGGAAATCACGAACCAAGAAAGTGTAAAGTTCAACATAAGAAAGTAATAAATCGTCTGGGTAAACTGTTCAGGGCATTTGATATATGCCAATGGCGCCGGTAGTGTTAAAAGTCATCGTAACAACGGCACAAATCCCAGTTGGTATGGATAAATGCTTACAAGAGCTTGATGAAATAGAATAATCGTTTTTGCGAAGATTTTGTTCATTGTAAGCACTTCACCAAATGTACAGGGTGTTTCAGAAAAAGCAAAATATTTTTCTGGTTCCTTAGAAGCTATTCTGTATTTCATAACATACTGACTCCAAATAACTCCGTATGTGTTTAGTTATTTCTTGCTGAGTCAGGGTGAAGATGTAGGAAGCAAAGAAATGTTGCAGTGAATGCATAAATAATTCCATCATTCGCCTGCTAAGGCTGCAGGAAAACAAGGGAATAGTAAGTTAGGATGAATGTCTGAGGATTTACACTGCAGTCCTGCCGATTACTTTAATGATATGAAGCGTCCTTCCTCCACTACTTAAAATCAGACGAATGAACAGGACAATTACAATGTACACGCAAATACTTAATATCTGCATTATGGCACTAAAAAAATGCATAGAACAATATAATTATGTAGCCCAGTTCAACCCGTAACCCCTAGTACAATGAACTAGATATACATACATGAGCAATTTGAGCATCCTTTCTATTGCACTGCGGCCCAATTTGTAACTCAGCCAGGAGAGAAACAAAACTATTTGCAGTGCTTATTTAAACATTTATATTATAATCTGATTTATACAACCTATACCATGTGCACCGATTCATATAAGCCGGAACTGAATCTAGATACAAGACAGTTACACAAGAATTGGATTCCTATTATAAACAGAGGTATTCTCACAACAACACAACAAAATATTTAATGTTCTTCTGGGATACACACTGATATATTTTGTTACGCGTACGGATGAGCATTTTCACTTGCTACACCTTCTACAATTTTATTTAATTGATTAGAACACTTTAAGAGTGCAATAACCTTAACATTACGTTGCATTCTACCCGATGATACAGAAAACTCAAGCTGCGAAATTGGCAGTAGCATTGTGTGTTATATTAATTAGTGTGATTATTATTGGGAAGATTTGCTGCTCCAAAGGCGAGAGAATAAAGAAATAATCCGTTTGTGGTCGTTCATGGCAAACAGAAATGGAACTTCACAATACTGACTATAAAGTCAAATAATTAAGTGAGTGCCAACCAAGGCGGTCATATCTTTGACTTCTGAAATCTCAGAATGGTCACAACCATACTTCCTAAATTTAGTAGTGATCACATCTCACGAATACCGCATTTTACTCGAATATAGGCGCCCCCTAAAAAAATTTGGGTCGGTTTTGGGAATCCGTTTATTACGCGAATATAACAACTCCTATACGATCACTACAGAAAATTCATCACTGGTTCGCCATTATCTGCAAAACCAGTAACTTCACAGAAGTATCTATCCGACTAGAATTAGTACCTCTATCCATTCTGTATATTTCAGTATTGGGCGGGTTTGAAGCCTGGGCGTTCCAGTCTATTTCTACCACTTGTCCTAAAAGTCATTATGCAATTATAAGCAGCCCTCAACTTTAGCCCTACATGTGAAAAAAAGGGGGGAGAGAAGGGCTTATATTCGAGTAAATACGGTAAATAGTTTTTGCTATGAATATCAGAGATCGGTCCTGTCTTTGAGTTTGTCTCTCAGTTGTGAACACGGAGAAGGTCAAGGCGCTTCGCAGGAAGTTACAAGACAAACCACCATTACGTCTTGGCGCTCTACCTTTAGGCTACTAACAGCTGTTGCCCAAACTCGCTCAGATCAATTACTTTTCACCTCTGTAAAAGATTTTCTAGTATAAACATGGCTTAGCGAAAAATTAATTCTAACTTGGAAATATATAGTAACACCCACGATACATGTACCGAAACTGAAGTTGCTACTTCTTAACATAATTCCCACCCACCCCTTCAGAAGTTGGCAATGTACCTAAACTTCGGATTTTCTTTCGGTGCATGTGCACCCAATCGAATAATCTGTCATTACCTCCTCGCTACCACAGAAAATCTTTCCACGTAAAATGTCATTCAGCGGGCTTAACAGGTGGAAGTCAGTTGGAGCAAGGTTCAGCCTGTGGCAGGGGAGCTCCATTTCAACTTCTTAATTGCAGTCATGGTGCGAGCGACCACGAGTGGACAAGCGTTAACCGGCAAAACTGAAACTGAACTCCGGGTAGAACCTTTTTTTCTTTCTTCGGATGGTAGTCTTCGCCTGCACGAGTACAGGGTTGCCACTAATCAGGGAATTAAAATACTGTGCAAAAAAAATCAGGAAATTTACGGGAAAAAGTTTTTGTTTTTCAGTACTTCATTAGTAAAAACGAGAAAAAGACCTATTCCAAGGGTGCCACTAAGATCGGCAAACGGAAGATTGATATAAAAATCAAACCACTGCAAAGAAAATACGTTGGAAGCCATTAATTCGGAAATCAAATGTCTGTTCAACTCAAAGAAATGATTTTGATGAGTATCATAGGTTAAGAAGACTATTCCTTTTTGAAGTCAACTTTACTGAAGATTGTTTAATCAGGTGAAGTGTGGGAAGGAAAATGCCCTAATTGTTACATACCTAATGCGATGTAATCAATATTTCTCTCCCCATCCAAGATTGAAGTCACCCATTTTATGACCTAGCAGTATTAACTCTTATACAGCAGTAAACTTGTTTCCATACATTTTAGAAGCTATGCAAACAACGTGACAGTTCAGCCCCTTATGAAACGGTACTTAATTTTTGTTTATTAATTTCTTTATGAATGTTCACTTCTTATCCGTCCACCTGGTAGGGAATGTTTTAAAGAAGTAATTAACTTCTTTTCAGACACTATTAACAGTTCCCCGTAATTTATTTGCTATCTTTAGTGTATGACAGTACACAGATTTGTTAATCTGTCAATAGTTACGACACGCAATAACGAAATTAGGGCAATCTGATATATCATGACACGGAATTTGAAAGCCAGTGGCAACCTTGGAGGAGTATTCAGCGTGCGACACTCCGTGAAGAAAGACATCCAGTACTACTTCGTATCCCAACTAGAAAACTTTCCGGCTATATTTAAACCAGGATTCTAACGCTTTTATTCAATTTAAAATCCAAGAGTTTCCAGATAAATTTACTTAAGAAATACTTTTTTTAAACTGGCCTCCCTATTCTCCTCACAGCCACCGTATCCACCCACAGTTCTTCCTGTACGCAGTTTTCAAAACAAATCTACATTTACTATTTACCAATCCAATACAAGATGAATCAAATGTGAACACAGATAACGCTTCTATCAGAAGAAAAAAATATATAGACTGGCTCACTTATAAGAAAAAGGTATTAAAAAAGAAACTAATAGAAATTTTTCTTCACGGAATCAATTTCACACTTTCACTAGCACGTACAGCAGTTTTTTTTTTTAATTGAGCAAACTCTTCGTCCAAATGTAGCAATTCTTCCCTTCGTTTCTTAACATCTTTCGAAGAATATTACGACTTCTTCAGAAATTTGCCTGTTAGTTCCACTAACTTATTTGCTTCTTCTTTTTATAAAACTTATTTCAGTAATCTTGTCACGTGGTTTTTTACTCTTTATTTCTGTCTTTCCTCTACTTTTTAAAAGGAAAGTTATTTTACTGTTAAAGACATCTCAATTTTAAAACTTTCCAGATCAAACACAAAAAAATCCAGAACCTTCCAGGACTGAAAACACGATTTAAAAATTCCATGACTTTCCAGGATGCGTGGGAACCTTGTTAAACGCACGGCTCCACTTGTATACACTGATATATCAAAACGTTCTTACCGCATCGCCTCTTCAATCCAGTAAATTTTCGACTACTGAACACATCGCCTCACTGAGAACGTTTAATTATTATACTGTGTTCCACACCAACATGCACCTTCACGCTCACCGTACTCATTACTAATACACTGCGCGGCGTCAACCACAAAATTGTGTAGATAATCCCACCAACCACACAGTACAGGTAACTTTGGCACACGGTTATTCACTGCTGAGCTCCGAGTAAGCTAAATAACCGCGCCTTGTATATCTGGAATATTGTAAGTAAATAATACTGAACTGAATTTTATTAACGGTCTTTAAGCATCTAAGGCTCAGGCCGGGATAGGGGAGGGAAAAGGATTCGGGAAAGTACCTACGTTGAATGTGCCATCCTGACATTTGCTGGTGGGACTGAGGAATAACTTCAGTCAAGATGTTCGGCTGCTAGGATCGAACTCACGACCTACCGTATGCTATGCCAACGCTTTACCATGTGAACAAGAGATAAGACTTTTCAGCACTTTAGGGATCAGCCATTTTTGTCATTAACTTAAAACGCTATTTGAGAAGGTACAAAAATATCGGTACAATGCTAGTCGCTGTCTGATGTAAATGGAAAAAGCCACGGTTGAATCGTGATTGCCCGTTTCAGCTAAGAATTAACCTGCCATTCCTTTCCTGTACTAGATCAACGAAACTGGTTATAAACAAAACGTGTATTTTCGATAATAATAATAGTAAAAACTTTGATTTACTCTTGCTGCTTTATCGCAAGAGTTAGTCGAAACGTTTAACCTTACATTACTTTTTGTAAAATACCAATATTAAGTTGAAGTAATGTTCTCTATTTTGTACACAGTACAACTACATACCCTGATAGAAATAGAAAGGTCTTGTTGCATTTTGGCCATTGGTCTTCTTATTAACCATAGCTGGTATTTCTAGATCTTCCGCAGTTATACTAGTTGCGCCATCGTCACTACAGAAACCTTCACTGCTCACACTTTCATAGCGGGATCTACAACAAAAGATTAAAATTCCAAAAATAATTCCTAGAACTGCTATAAAGATGCTCCCAGGTTTATGGAATACTCAATGGAGAAACAGAAGCACAGAAAAAGTATTAAAGCAAACATTGCGAACATTTAGTCAACATGAATCTTCAGTTTAAATTTCTGCATAACAAAAAGACTATTCAGGATTGTTACGAAAATCAGTTATACTTTTATGTGATACACTGTTATACTGTTGGTGTGTGGGGGGGGGGGGTATGGAGTGCTTCGATAAGTATGGAATTTATAAGATTTTAGTAATCAGTATAGAACTATACTGAAAAAAAAGTCATACCAAGGCTAAAACATGTACGTTCTTTCTAATTGGCAAGAGAAAATTTTAACCAATGAAAACTCGATGTCTTATTTGCGTACCTAGATCCTGTTTCCCACGTAATATCGAAAAGGTAAATGTATCCCATCCCCATGGTGTCTATTAATTATATGACTTGAAATTCCCTGAGTTTTCCATGATATTTTTTTTCCAAATTCCCTGAGTTCTTAGTATAGTGGAACATGTAAATAATACCCAGTGAGTTTTTTTTTTAATCCCACCACCACCCAGTTCAGACATCTTGTACATTAGTAGTACTTCACAAATGAAAGAAAAACGATTTCTTTAAAACAGAGTATTTTGACAGACTAAAAAAAATCAGTTCAGCAGTAGGAATCGAACCCACGACTTTCGCGTTGCCTGGACTTCGCTCTCACCAACTGTGGACCGGTCCACCTCATAATTTTTCCCCAGTTCCACTCATTAAGTTATAATTTCCCAGAGTATTCCAGGTTTTGCAGGGTGATAAACACCCTGTATCCCTTGTGCGATACACACGTCATGAACGACGTATTGGGGATAAGGAGGTAGCGATCCTCACAATTTCGACTAACGGCATTAAGTGAGGTGAGGTGGCATGCTTAGTCCGACGCTCGACTGCCTTTACCTCCCAAACTCCAGGACTATTAAAGGACACTCTGGTACTCAATTCCATGAGGTCGAGTGCATCTCATCCAGGTCGGGATTTAAACCTGGGACGCCCGATTCATAGTCGGATTAAAAATAGGCAGAAATTTCTTCACATAGATGTAATGTGTTCACCTCACGAAGGACTGTTGAGAGGTAATACACGCCTTCAATAGAGAAAATGAAAGCCTAAGTGAACAACTGAAATTACATGTTTACCTTCCAACTGTTTCTTCTGCAGGATTTTTAGATAAAGTATCGTCATCCTTGTCGCTATGGCCAGCTTCATCAGACATTTCACCTACTACAGCAACTGATTGTGCATGGGTCGTTTCATCTGGAGACAGAGGTTCATCATCGAATGCTGATTTATATACAAATTCCTGAAAATAATAAAGATATATTAGTCATGAAACTCTCCGCAATTCATTTACTACTTTTTCCTTTGTATAATAACAACAACAGAAGTATAAATCAACTCTACAATTTCTCCACTAATTGAAAGATACGCAAAGAAACTGATTTAAGGACTAGCGGAAGATCTAAACTTGATTCCTTGCAAGACTAGCAATGAACTTTTCTGTAACCTTAAACGTACTCACGAATTTTAGAAGCTACCTTCTTCAGGAAGCCTCAATGTGATGAGGTTAATTCAGAATATCTGACTACTTTCTATCAGATAAATCAGAAACTAAAGGAATATATATATAGAAAGTAGCTTTAATCCAACTTTACTTTTGTCTTTTACTAACAGTATTTATGGCGAGTTTTACAATCGATCGCTACGGTTCTGGTCAGCGCTAAGCTGAGGCCAAACCGTATTTTGCGTTCTACGATCTGCGGCTACGCGTTCTCCATCAGCCTAGTTGCGGCTAAGCTAGCGAGAGAACAGTGTGGTAGCTACGAATATAGTCACGTTATCTTACACGGCACTTTTCAAGACGGAGAACAAGAAATGATGAAATAAGTAATGAAACAGGTGATATAACACGTTAAAATAAACTTAAGCACATAAAAGAAATTAAAAATAATATAAACGACTAAATGCCTATACACTATATCAATTTGCAATGAATTTATCTGTATATGATGTTATCTTTGGATGGCGTTAACTCCTTGTGACTTTGTTCAGTTTTCGATTAGCGTGCATTAATAGAAAAGTTTATTTCTAGTAATCTGAGTGTCAAAGGTTCAAATCTCGCCAAGAACAGGTTTTAAAAGTTAACTTTTAGGTCCCTTGACAACGTAGCTAACAAAAAAGAACCTTCCAATAATGCTCACTCCGTCTGTGTCCACAAAATAAATCTTAGAACCCACAAGGTGTAGAGGTAGTTGATGTGTCGTTGGAAAGGTCTTGACCAGACTAATTTAGAGTCACTGGAAGCGTCTTGATTGGTGAAATGCATCAGTGTTGCTAACCATTTTTTATTTTTGTTTTCCTTCCGTTAAACTATCTGCGCTAAAATTTGCGTACTTATTATTCAACAAAATAGAAAAATACTGTGGGTGTTCTCGTCCCCAAGCAACCATTCTTTTAAATTTTATTTATGGCTTTTAGGCATTTAAGGCTCAGGCCGGGATAGAGGAGGCGAAAGGATGCGGGAAGATGTCGGACAGGACCTAAGTTGAAGGTGGCCATCCCGCGATTTGCCTGGTACGACTGAGGAAAAACCCTGGAGAAACCTCAGTCAGGATAGCCGGCCGCTGGGATTGAACCCAAAATTTCCCATGCCATGTGGGCTTTGTGGTGGACAAACACCGTGTGCGTGGGTTTTCTCGGGGTGCTCCCGTTTCCTCCCACTTTCTGCATTCCACCACTTCATCCCATCATCATCCATACGGCCTACGCCAAGCAACCCAGTTGTCAGTATTGCAAACTTATTTTTATAAAAATTAATGTTTTTGTGTCTGACGCTATCACAGAAGCCTTGGCAATTGTAAGCAGAATCATAGTGTTCACTTGTTGCCTTCTCACGAGCTTTTCGTTTACTTAATATATATTAAAATTGAAGTCAATCTAAATGCGTGCTAGAAGAGATGTATATACTGAAATTAAAAAGTAGAAATATAGGTACAGAGTCCTGTGATCTGAGATCCAGGATTCTATGATTAACATTACAGACTGCGAATTTACAACTAGGGTGGAGCAGACAGTACTCTACCATTCGTGAGACCCAGTATTATAATGTATGTGCATATATATTCACACCTATATTATTTATAGTGCACCTTTAAAAAGTTAGATAGAAATAGTTATTGAATTGAAAAAAAAAGGTACTCGCCAAGAGACGCCATCTCTCACATGTGACTAGGAAAGGCTGGGTGACGCAGGTAAATGTTGTGCATGTAGTTTGGCTTTTTTCTTTTTTTTTTTTCTTCCTTTAAGACTGCGTGTGACATTCCCTGTTGGGAAGTTTGGCATAATCTCTCTTGTTCCCGGAACTTCATTATCATCAAAAAATATTTTTAAATCTGTATAATTCATGAGGACCTTGGGGAGGCAAAGAGGTTAACGTCCTCGCTTTCTTGAGTGTGGGGTCCCGCTGGGGTCCACTGAACGGAGTCCACTCAGAGCCTACTTTAACAAACACTGTAGGTCCTGTCCTTAGAAACTCACCAGCTCGTCGTTGTAGTGAGACACATGAATTAACAACCAAATTCGAGGAAATGCAAACTGCATACACTTTCTGGTTCCCCTCCAAACGTAGACTTGCAACTGCACAACACGTATGCGGAACCCAATATTTGTTCATCACCGATCGGCATTCTGAAGTATGTTTTATATGCGGCGTAAAACTTTGTACCGGCACAAGGTTCTCTCTTACTTGTTTAGAACATAATTATAAGTAAACGTGTTTGGAACATAATTATAATGTGTACAATTATAACTGTAATTAAAACTATAATAACTACAAGCACAACAAAAAGATCTAACTTATCAACGTCTGCTCGCAGACATTTTTGTTTCAATCCTTCTAATAAATCACAAAGATTTGCTCAAAATACCACTCTACACAACGATCTCTGGCAGAATGTGCGTCAGCTTGTACAAGGATTTACTTTGTAGACGTAGTTATTTCAGGTATGAAAAAACTTTTTCCGATATTTATACGAGAATAAAAACCGGATTCAGTTTTAAAAAGTAGATTCCCTCCAAACTCATACCGAGCTAACATAAATAATAGTCAATCTAGAAATATTGCCATTTCTTTTCTCTTACTGCCATCTAGTAGCCATTTTCGCAACTGTTATAAACATTAATTTAAAAGATGTTATTTCTTAAAATAAGAATTGTCTGATTGCGCTTGACATTTGAGGACATTTAGACATTTGAGGAAACCTAGTACCAGATTCGAAATTAGCATATCGAATACTATTAAGAAAATATTGAGAAACAATTTCTTTTTGAACAACACACATGAAAATATGTTCTTAGTTGCCATTTATGAAAATAGTACGGAAATCCATGTTAGATGGCTCTGAAGCAAAACATGTTGTCAGTTGCTAGTATAACTGGCCGGAGGATAACTAATGAATGTAGAACGCATTGACATTAGTTATCACACTTCCGGCATCTTTGGCCGTCGGTCAGCAAGCCGAACATTTGGCGATCGATTGTAAAACTCGCCCTTAGTGAAAATTACCAAATTTTCTTCAAGATTTTAGAGTAACTTCATAAACTATATTAACTATGCTGCCTATGTATTTAGTAGCTACCATATAGAATACACAGAATTAAGCGTCACCACCACTACTACTACTACTAATAATAATAATGAATCTGTCGAAAAAACAAAACTAATAGTGTCTGATTTTATAATTGCTTCGCAAGCACGATTCAATCTCAAAACGCGACGCAGACAATTTAGCAAGTTGCGAAAAAAATTTAAAATAATAATAAATAAATAATTCTGCCCTCTGCAATGTCTATATTCAATATTCAAAGCGCTTCGCTATATTCAATATGCAACCTAGAGCATATGCAGGCAGAAAGACGTTTTGTTAATTATGCTAATTGTTAATTATGTAAATATTGTGCTTATGTGTATGTAAGTGAACGTAAGGATGTAAAAGTGTTTACATTAAAGCATTCATGGACTATATAACTACCATTTCATCTATATGCACGGAAAGTTTCTATTCAACTAAAAAAAAAAAAAAAAAAAAATTGCCGAAATGTTCTTTAACAAATCTTTGTGTGCCAACGATATCTCTTGATTAAGGAGCGAAAAGCTTCGCGTATTGAAGTAACGACAATACAAAAGGGCAGAATTACAAATTGAGTTTTGGTTTCAGTACTCCTGCTATCTGTGTATATCTATTATATGATAATTTTCTCTTTAAGAAAAGAAAGAAGGAAAATTTCATGTAAAAACCTGTCTGTGAAAAATGTATGAAAGTTTCATCTATACAACCCGGATAGGATATGTGTCAGTTCATTTTTTTTTACCGGCTTTTTCATTTTTGAATCATTTCACTGTAACGTATTTATGTAAGGAAAGAGCAGAACATATAAAATACGTGATTTTTATAGACACTAGCGAATGTTTGCTATCTAGTACAAATCTTTGCTTTAGTAAAAAAAAAAAAAAAAAGTCAACTCAGCACAACTAATTTACTTTACAAGGTATGTAATGAAGTTACATCTGATAAACCTCAGTAGTTTTTGTATTAAAAAAACAAAAACAACAAAGTCGAGTTTCAAATTCAACTGGATACATCTTCAAGTACAAACACGTAGAATATATTCAGGAATGTGCTGGTAAATGACGTATCCAGTTTTACTAGAAACCTCGAACTTGTACCCTTCACAAAAACAACGGAGGGTAATTTACACGTGAGTACACTGTATATACAGCCCCTTTTATGCCTCATAGTTATATGTAAAATTCCTTTATTTGTACAATTATTTTATAGCTTTACAAAATTTTAGATTATTCAGAACAGAGAAAAAGGTTCATTTTACAAAGGGAAATGGCTTTTACAAGGCAATTCGTTTTGACTTCATCTGCAATCAATGGACTTGATGGAACTTGGTACGAGCTTTCTTTTTTACACTAGTTCTACTTCCCTATTGCGTATCGTATTTTAATTAGCAGAATCTGGCAACTCTGCTCATCTACTATCATGTTCATACATTGAGCGGCTCGGGGCAACAACATAGTAAACGCCAGAAGCATTTTTCTATATATATATATATATATATATATATATATATATAAAAGGCGGAAACAAAAGTAGAATAAGTATAAAAACAAAAAGTTTGCCTAGAGAAGAAAACCTTGGCAACTATGAATTTCCTTGTCAATGTACTGTGAAAATTTTCTGCTGGCGCTTAACATTTTGTTGCACCCAAGTCGCTCTATTACTGAACCATGGACTAGGATGACTCCACAGCAAAGAAATTATTAGTATTTCTTGCCTATCCTCCTCCTCCTCATTTATTATCTTTTTATGTTTTCTATATTTTATTTAAATATTTTGACGGACTTTATCCTAGAGAACAGACTTCTTGAAAACTGTATAGATTTGTAGTATATTGGCATGCTCAGAAGTCTTCGCTCACGCCAACAACGAAGTATATTTTAACAACACGAAGCCATATTAAGTAATTCTACCACAACCCAAACAATACTTATTACAATCAGCCAGGCTGAGTACCAGTTCGTAATAGTAATATCTCCACAGAATACTTGCCTCTTTGCTGCATTGATCACTACAAATATCCAACTTCTGAATAGCAGTACTTGCATCCTCCACTTGGTGTAGTTTAGTACGCTGGGTAGTTTCTACTTCATTTTGTGCTTCAACCTGCATTATAGACGTACATATATTTGGAAACTATAATGGCCACAAAAAATAATTATTGCTTACAAGAATATAGTTACAGCAATTGACGTTACAATAGTCAAAACCAATATATGGGCTTGATTTTTCTTTCTTTTTTTTTTTTTTTTGGTGAAGTTTGAAGCAGTATTACCCATATTACGAGACTGCTCGAAAATGTTCTTGAACCAAAATACGGTTTCTTGGACCACTATGGTTTGCGAAACTATTAATTTAAAAAGTTATTTTTCATTAATCGACTTCATACGAAATCTATTGCCCAAGTCAGTCACAATCCTTTAGGGATGATGTCCCTCAGCGACTCATTACCCCGAGGAAATTGATGGAGAAGGTAGTGGCATCATGTCTTTATATTCGAATCACCATCCTAAAATTCAGCTGGACTCAACAATAACATATAAAATCTGTCATGATGACCAGCGTAAGTAATGTTCGAACCTGTGTAGCTATTAAAGTTCTAAGCCTAACTCAGCAACAGTAGTTTCTTAGCTAGTACAATAAGTCATTAAGATTCGTTATTTTATTGGTGAGCCCATAAAGAACGTTATCATATCTAAAGAAGTAGCTGCTTCACCACTTGCATTTATTTTTTTTAACTAGTAATGATGGGGTAAGTAAGACCTTTGTAAGTTGGAAGAAAGATACACCTCGGCGAACGCTCTTCCAAGAACAGGAATAGGGAAGGTAGCGGCCAGGGCCTGTATGGAAGGGCCGATTCCAGCATTGTACACATCTATCAAAAAGGTGCACAAAACCTTTACCCTGTAGAAATTCGATTCAATCAAGCATTGAATAGTATGTCGTATAGACCAAATATGCTTTTTTTAATCACGTTAGTCCCCCCTCCCCTTTGGTCCCTTCTTTTAAAACGTTTCTTCCACGCAATGATTGATTTACAGTTCCCTGATAGCTAAGGTACACAGCCAACACACACACCAATTTTATCTACAATCGTGTGTAAAGATATTCTATTTCCTAATCACAGTAAGCGAAACTCATTTCCTTGCGGTTTGTCATTATGTATAAGCACGGCAGTACTAACTGGAGACTGGCGTGTTCTAAAATGCACTACGTGGCCTTAGTTGGGAAGGAACTCAATGGCCTGAACTAAAAATAGTAGTTCGGAGATATGCATGCCTTCTGCAAGTTTTGGAAAGGATGTGTATTTCTTTTAACTGGTACCAGAAGTAAGAGTAGTTTTACGAATTCTTGCAACTAACACATATTTCAAGTTCCAAGGAAACTACATAGACTGTTTCTACCTTACAAAAATTAGCGATAATTGCACCCTATTATAAAGGAACATTTTCAAGTGCCAACATTGAAACTAAAATAAAAGATTAATAACATAGATGTAAGGATGTACACAAAGTCTGCACAACATACATTTTCTGCCCCTCCCTCCAAAAATGCCTGTGCGCTGTATTTTACATTGAAAGTAAATTCCTCACAACAAAATAAGAAAAATATTTGAAACATGCATATTTTCGAAATGCTACAGGCATCCTACTATTGTCACCTAGCTCAAATTATTTATTTGTATCAATAATTTGCCACTCTGTTATTAATTGTACCGCTAAACTTAGAAACGAAATAAAATGTCAGATTTTCTTTTATCTTAGTAACAACATACGAAGAACTTAACATATGGGACTGCTAATAATTCCTTCATCCAATTTTATCAGTCTAGCTATACAGCTTGATAACCGAAAGTCAAAAGCAACTTAAATAAACGTCACATCACAGACACCTGTGTTAAACAGTTGATAGGACAGGTCCTGGCCTAGTGATGAAGGTGTTCTTTCCGGCAGTTCCAAGCTTCTTATTTGCTCTCAGCTTTACAGGCCACACTACTGGTACGAAAGCTCGTCTTTTCTTGAAGTCCCACTTAAACTTTGCGATAGATAGTCCGATTTCTTCACATTCTCGACTTCAGCTGAAAAAGATTCACTTTCGTGCAACACAATTCTCAAAACTTCGTCGGTCATTCCTCTAGGATCTGCACTCGGTCTGTTCCTCAGTCAAGAGTCCCAAATCCGTGTCGAAGTTAATCTTTTATACCATCAGTTGGTCCCGAGTACTGATCACTTTGCGATCTTCATCCTGTTGACACTTCGTTTTCTGTCGAAGAACGGATGTTGCGAAATTGATGGATTGGAACAAATGATCATGTATAACACGTATATTGCTGACCGTCCATGCTGAGATTTGCAGAATATTGCTGATTATCCTTGGCAGCAATAACGTTGAGTAAATTTGCTCTGACATGGCTTTCGGTTACCAAGCTGTGTTACTTGTCTAATACAAATGGAGAAGAAATTATTGGCAATCCCATATATTAAGCTTTTAGCATGTTGCTAAGAGAGAAGACATTCTGATTCTGACATTCTAAGAGAGAAGACATTTATTTCGTTTTAAACTTTGGCGGTGCAATTAATAACAGAACGGCAAGTTATTGACACAAATAAACATAGATAAATTATTTGAGCTAAGTGGTATTATGACGCAACATTGTCACAAACGACACGTTATATCCCGACAAATAACGAAGACGTGTCAGATTAGCAAATGAAAATCACATTTGTATCCAATACGCCTTTTTTGGGCAAAATTTATGACTGAGAGAATGTCACATAGATAGATATCCCCAACGTACGAATGTCACTGTCAAGGAATTAATATTGGACAACAAGAAAACAGAAATCGCCTCTAAGGAAGCATTCCTCAATCACAAACTTTGCTTATATACACGCCTTGGATACAACTTTAAGCTATCCTAAAAAAACGGTTGTGACTTGCTATGCCGTCACGTCTTCCGTTATTATTTATCGAGGTATGACGTAATTTCTTACGATGTCGCTCTGTATTTGAATGCCGTGAATTTGCTTTCCAATTTATGACCAACAATTTTGAAACATACGTATAGTGTAAGTTAATAAATGTGGATACCTAATAAGACAAATTTATACAGAATTCACGCACCTCTGAGTACTATAAAAGAAAAATAGAAACGTCACTGAACATAGACGTTTAAAACAAAGTAGTAAAGTCAAAGTATGGCCAAGCCTACCTTCTTAAACAGTGTCCCTTCTCTCTCAGTTAACAACTCTAAAGCCTGTTCTGTAAAACAGATTTCAGGGGATCCTTGATCTTCTTTCAGTTGGCTTTCTAGCTCTGCTCTCTCACGAATCAGAATTGACATGACCTAAAGAGACAAAATAAAATGAAACATACGGAAACAAATGAAAGCAAAACGAATTCTCATGAGGAATGGCGTCTCTTGGTGAGCGCCCTTTCGGGAATAAGGATGGGGAATATACTGGCAAGGGTCTTAGTTGAGGTACCATCATGGGACTGTGGTGGAACTGAGAAACACCCTGCGATTAGGGTCAGATTCAAATTTGCTTATTTCCTCAGTCCCATATGAAGTTCGCAACGTGAACAACTGGGACATCGGTTCATCAATTGTGATGTTGTTTCTGGCTAAGTGGTGGTCTTTGAGGAGGAAATTTCCTAGTACAATGCCTCGCTGTTGTACTTCAATAATTTGATCACATACTGACTATTTTTCAAGGGTTTATTGCCACTAGTTCTGTGCATGCGCGAGCAGTTGTTTCAGCATATTAAATGTTCTGGAGACAGTTTTATGACCTGAAAATTCCTGGACAAGGAGAATCGATGTGGTTTGCTATTGCCCTTCGTCGGATAGCGTTGTAAGGACCACCGCTGAGGAAGTATTTTCAAACCAGGCGTACAATTGTTCAAGTAACACTGAAATAAAGGGGGCTGACATCGTGATAACATGTTTTTCTGTAAACCTTGAAACAGCGGCGTAAGACTACAAGTCGTCACGTCTTTTCTTCGTTTAACCGTGCACAAAGAAATGGAATGCAATCGCCAGGGTCTTTAACAGCGGTACCATCCCAATTCGCCTAGTAGGACTGGCATTGCCGACGTGAACATGATTCGAACTCACTGGGCCTCTCCAATGCATATCTGAAGTCACCTATTGCAATCAGTAGACAACTGAGCCTACATGTTTTCTCTCTTTCCCCTTCAAAGAATCTTGGGTGTAAGGCTGGAACTGGAAAATTTAGTCACAGCTGCCTAAATTTTTAAAATTTGAATTTTCATTTCTGAGAATTAGCTGGAATTAAGCCCTAAGTCCGTTACAAGATGGGTAATGCCTCCGCGATTATACTTCCATAGAAAGTGGCGGGTAAACAGCGGCCAGAGACTTTATCTAGGTATTATTCCCGTATTTCCTTAGTGGAACTAAGGAATACCTCAGACAGTGCATCCCTACTGCTAATCCGATGTCCACAATCGTGCTCTCTTGTTCCTTACCTACCTGGGCTGAGTCCAAGGCACATTCAATAAATAATGGTTATTTTAAATTTTTTCTCGGTTTCCCTACCGCTCTCTTTTACCTCTAGCAGCGATTTAACACATAAGGTAGGTCTGCACGGAAGGGTCGTAACTTCAGTAAGTGTACAAATAATTGTATGTATATGTAACAAATGCAAAGAACTTATCTAAATACTCAAGAATGAATTTAACTATTTAATGTTTTGGAAACTTGAAATATATAACAACACGAAAATTTATTAACGACGACGTTCCGCCCAATTGCTTTAGGCTTTT
Organism: Lepisma saccharinum; assembly: GCA_022664845.1. Classification (NCBI taxonomy): domain Eukaryota; kingdom Metazoa; phylum Arthropoda; class Insecta; order Zygentoma; family Lepismatidae; genus Lepisma; species Lepisma saccharinum. Next base: position 23,054 of record JAGDQP010009953.1, read on the forward strand.
TCAAGTCAAACAAACTTCATGTTGTTACATTTGTAGTCATAATGCCCACAATACGTGACGCTAAATTCTATATTTTAGTAAAATACCTCATATTTATCTAAATACTATAGGGTAAGATAAACACAGAAGACAAGAGTAGAAGATAAACTTGTTAGTTGACATAATTTGAACTAACACTTTTCAGAGTACCTTCAAAGGACAACAGTATCACAAATGTAACTATCTTCGCAAACAATAACTCATTACGGAGATTAGAGCAGTGAACTTCCCCTAACCACTGAATTACGGGCCTTTCCCTTCTATTAAAAAAATAGATCCGCCCATGTATTTACAAATTCTGTACTATCCCGTGACGTGAGAAGAGTTTGCCGAAGATACGGAACGGAAGGTGGGGCATAAGCGAACAATGCCACAAAGTTCTTGGTGAAAACCAATATAGTAGTAAAAGTAAAAATATATATCTGCCCATGAATAGAAGTATGTTATTTCCCCCAACTTTTGGGTAAAGGACTTTTTGTGGGTACATATTGAGTTCAAGAGACGAACAGCGTAAGTGCTTTTTCACAACTTGTACATTTCATTTCATATCTTCCAAAGTAAATCTTCTATGCTAATGAAACTTGGAATTTAAATAAATAATGGAACGCGATCAAACGTGATCTAATGATGCTTTCATTTACTGTATTTTCGGAACGGAATGCAATGTCAGAGTGGGGGAATGAGCTTGTACCGTGTTGTCCCCCTCCCTAAGATGCAGTTTCTTTATAATTAAGCTTCCAAGAGATCTAACAAAAATTACCGGTGTTCAAAGAGCGATTTACCGACTGTTTCAAGATTTCACGTATTTTCAAAGTCAAATTCCCGGAATTTCTTTGTTCTGGCCTCGGGTACTTTCAATATCGAATTTTATTATAATGGAAGGTGATCAATCGCGATCTAACGATGCTCTTTCATTACCGACATTTTCGGAGGGGATTCCCCCCCTTCTCAGTAATTTTTGGCTTTAATTCTAATGGCGATCAAACGAAGGTTACTGGCGATATATTTTTTTTTCCCCCAAAACTCATGGCTAGGGAAGTTAACTCTGCGCCTCTTACTTCTAGGAACTTAAATTCTTCCTATAATACAAAATATTAATATTTTGTCAGAACCTTTTCTAAATAACTTCAAATCGTGTAGTTAGTTTCTTGATGTTGCGGGGTGAAGATACAGGAATGTGGCAGTGAATACATAAAATAATATACGTACATGCAAATACTAAATATCTGTATTATGGTACTAAAAAAAATCACAGAACAATATAATTATGTAGCCCATTCAACTCGTAACCAATAGTACAATGAACTAGAGATATACCTTCACGAGCACCCTTTCTATTGCACTGAAGCTCAATTTGTAACTCAGCCAGGAGAGAAACAAAACTATTCGCAGTGCTTATTTAAACATTCGTATTAAAAGTACGTGCACATTTTTACCTAATGGGTGAGAAACATGTGAACATGAGAAGGTAGAAAAATAGAACTCATCAGCTACAATTTAACACCAGGAATCCAAAATTACGGGTAATCCGAACGGAAATTAATTGTAAGATTAAGTTTTAGATCAAGGAAAAATAATAATAAAAATCCAGCAGTTCAAGCTCCAGTGAATACTGTAGAAAACACTAGTAGTTATAAAGCTCACCTGATCGGCTAATTTAACCCGTGCTCCCTACTTGACTCACACTCAAGATCACGAACCTCGCGGGGCAGCGGTGGCTCATTGCTAGAGCGCTCACCTCAGGTGCTTGAGGTCGTCGGTTCGATTCCTGCTCATGCCATTTGGGGTTTGTGGTGGACAAACACCGTGTGCGTGTTTTTCCTCGTGGTGCTCCCGTTTCTACCTGATGGCCTTAAAATAAATTCGAATTCACTAACCTCGCGAATCAGTCTCACCCCTACTCTACAGAAGTGGCTTACGGACCACTGGACCGTCACGGCTCTTTTGTCCTTCGTTTACTGCCTATTTTAAAGTGTTTCTTTGCTTTTTAACCCGAATTTTCCGTAAGCAGAACAGGCCTCAGCCCCAATCACTTTGGATTCCCGGGGTTACAATGCATTTAAAAAACACAAGAAATCTCCAGAAAAAGACGAAAGTGAAATATCAAGTTTGTACAGGCACATGAGAAGCATGAATAACAGGCTACCAGCTCCATCTACGTAAAAAACTGAAAAGATTGGTACAGTAAACGAAAATACTTTCTACACTTTCATCTATTTTCTATGGATCAAACAGGCAACTGAGCTCTGTCCGTCCTATGTTTAAGGGATGACGTCCATCATGGAGTACTCGCCTGGGGCAAGAATAGGAAACGATCAACCAGGACCTTAGTTACCACCACTATTCTTCTGATTAGAAAAGCCCTTGGTAACATCAGTCAAGATAGTCAGCAAGATACGAACCTCTTTGCCTTCCCAGTATCGTTCGGATGTCCGCGAAGGTAACCACGGGACCACGAGTTCTGGATTTAAATGTCTATAATTTCACGAAATTTATTCACTGAGCGGCCCAACTCAGCTGCTATATAGTGTTGGCTTAGTAAGCACAAGGGGTAACGAACCAGCGGTAGCCCAGCCTGACCAAAGTTCATGCAGATATTTTTCCTGTCACAGGTTAATATCGGGATGGTATCTTCAAACTACTCCCTGGCCGACTTCCTTCCGCTATCCTATCGCGACCTAAGCCAAAATTGTCAAAAAGCCATAAGTAAATTAAAATGAAGTTTATTTCAAAAACAGCATTTTCTTGTGTACGAAGGACTAATATTGCAGTATAAAATATACGATGTAGTCCTCTCATTGAGACGATATTTACCACTAATTACACGAAGCCCTTTTCGATCTCACGCCGGAGATAATCATCAAGTGACTGACAATTTTTATTAAAATATGTGTATGTGTACATAGTAAATAAAGAAACGATATTTACAAGAAATTGTTCAAGTATTTGTTAACTCACTATTTCCACAAGTGAAACTGGAGACAGTCCCAGTGTCGGAATTCCCTCCATGTATCAGAATTCGTATTCTGCTGTTTACGAGTGCGGTCAAATCACGTGCGGAAATTCATTTTATGAAAAATTACTACATATATTTTGTCAATTGCTTAATATGATTGTGTGTAAGCTATCAAATTTGTATTAAATAAAAATCCAAATATTGCGGCCAGATGTTAGTAACATCATTTATTATTTAACTCTTGTATTAAATAATTTTTAGAGCACAACACATTTCGACTACGTAAGTAGCCATTACCAAGTGTATTGTTAACAGAACATACACGTGACGCTAGAAGTTATTTAAATATGTTCTATCAAATTTGATTGTATGTAAATAAATTCATCAGGTTGCAATAAATAGACATGTAAGCTGTGTGTGCGTGTGTGTTTTTTTATCACCTTATTTATTTATTAGTTTATAATCCTAAAGTAAGTTATATGATATAATTGAAGGTCTTAAAAGTAGACTTGTTAATTTTTGCGTTTCACAAGTATTTCCTCAATGAAACGAGCCTAAATTTGGTGTCGGTTCCCTTCCGTTGGTATTTCATTCCGGGATTTCTGTTAATATGGGGCACGCTTGGATGACCGTCTAGTCATGTTATTTTTAGAATTATGAAATATGTTGATTGATGACACTTGATGTACATTATTATGCTGTCCCTCCATTGACTTACGACTGTCACTTTAATCGAGCAAGTAGTTTCTACGAACGATACCTACTATATACGCTTGCTGAACCCGAGGCAGAATGCTGGTGCACACAACATGCGGCTACGCACTCACCATGAACCCCTCTCTACGGTAGTTGAATTCCAAGACGATGGCCTCCACGCGGCTTGCGTTCACGGAGGGCGCCAAGTGGTCAGCACAATGACTCCCAGCTCTTCTTGACTACTGATGCCAGAGTCCCATACTTCTTACCAGATAGTTTCCAGTTTGGCATAAAAATGCTGGGTTAATCCCGAAATTAGGAGTATCCGCCGAAGAACATGCTCAGACTGATACATGCAGATGCCAGCGATACTTTTTTTTTTTTAAAGCAAAGGTTAAAAACACTGTATTTTGGACCAACTGAGTACCTAATGATTTAGGCACTTCTAAATTCTATTAGCTGTTACATTTTTAAAATAAACGAACATGCACGCCCCAGTCGGGATTCGAATCCAGAACCTTAGAGACGCTAGCCTGACACCTTGCACGGTCGGCATAAAAAGCTTAAGTTTCAGAAGAATATTAGTGGGGACTGGAACATCCACGTCCCAGTCAGCAGATCACAAAGACTTGGATGAAACTAAAGGCTATAACAATTTCAGATGGCATCTTGGTCTGTACTTACATCATCTGGTGCTGCTATCAGAAGTTTTGAGTAGACAGTATCCACACCTCTTTCTGTTAATAAAGGAGGCTTTTCTGTATGGTAGACGGCATGCTGGTTTACAGGCATCACAACCATAGATCCTCGATCTCGCTTCATCAATCGCATTGTGATTTCTCTACCCACAGCGTGCTGCACATGTTGAAGAGCAACAACACTACGAAAGAATTAACCACATTACAACACTTACTAAGTTTATAGCAGAACTTCCAAGAATAACAATGTTAGTAAAATAGGACATTTAGGTGTAACAAGAGTGTACATTTTTTCGTTGTCCTTTTTTTTAACAGATGAGGTGCTACGGGTCGTATTTACGCAAAAATGATTTCCAACCTGGAAGGTGACCTTAACAACAGAACTGTGAACGAAATGAAACTTTTTCTAATAATTTACACTTAATAGCTACACAAGCATGTAAGCCTAAGTTAGTCCATGTCTCAAGGATTACGTCCCTCGATGAGCACTCTTTCGAACCGGGAAAAGAAAGTCATAGCTTTTGTATAGATATTATACAGGCATTAGCTTGGTAAAAGATACGAACCGCGAACATAACTTCAACACTGAAAAGGGGAGGGGGTAAATAGAGATTATAGATAATCAAAATATGGCATTAACAACAGTATTTTTCCAATTTTGATTGGTATTTCTTACATGAAAAAGTTTCAATTAATAGTAAACTTTACAGAGCTACAGCTCAAGTAAGACCAAGGTCAATCAGATTATTTACTATTCGGCGTGTACGCTTGTAATACCGTATCGAACCACACTGCAGTGTTTCTCATGCTTTCGTAGTAGAATAAAAATCTAATATTTCCTTCCGAAAACAAATTTAGGAGAAAATCACTTCTAGTAAACTCAATCAAGTCGTATAAAATTACAACATCGAACCAATATTTCATCCAGACTTAAAATGTATGAGGGAAAAGTCATGAAACAAGGTTCCCTAATTAATATCTCATTTTATATTCCAGGCATTGACCTGTTTCTTAGCTGGTATGAAGTTAATCATTTTCTATTCTTAGTGATAATCACGTGACATGAATTCAGCGATAACTGCGTGACTGTGAGATGAAGAAAGCAAGAGATCTCCTACGTCAGAACATCTTGTCCCTGAATTGAGGAGAGTGACACTTCTTGATTTGGAAGAACAGTTTAATCTTTCACATTACCCAATCCGTGACAGCTTGGAGTACAGAAGTGTGTGTACCAAATGAGTTCTACGAATTTTGGGACTACATGTCAAGCTCACTTCGTAGATCACGAAGACTTGAATGAAACTAAAAACTATAAAAAAATCAGATGGCATCTTAGTCTATACTTACATCATCTGGTGCTCCTATCAGAAGTTTTGAGTAGACGATATCCACACCTCTTTCTGTTAATAAAGGAGGCTTTTCTGTATGATAGGCCTTTAGGCAACTATGACTCAGGTCGTATGGATGATAATGGAATGAAGAAAGTAGAAGGAAACGGGAGCACCTCGAGAAAACCCACGCACACTGTGTTTGTCCACCACAAAGCCTACATGGCAACAGCAGGGATCGATCCGACGACCCCTAGCACCAGAGGTGACGCTCTACCAACTGAGCCACCGTGGCCCCCAATGTGTTCTACGAGAACTGATAGTCCACTCACACAGTGTAGCTAGAATGTGTGTTATGCAGGATTTAGGGGTTATTGAAAGTGGAAACTGCTGCCACCTGTCCAGATTTAAAATTCATCTCGGTCAAAAAGCAATTAAATATTCCGAATATAAGTTTAGATATTAATTAGTGAGCCTTACTTTCAGACTTTCCCTCGCACATTCAATGGGTTCTACGTATTTGTCATACATTGACTCGGTGTTGTTAAGAGTTTATCTTAATTACAACAAAATTAATTTTTGTTTTCTATTAGTAAATTTTACAGGGGTAAAGTTCATGTAGAAGAAGGGTCTACCCGAGTGTTTTCTATCAGGTCTGCACGCTTTTAATAACGTATCAAATCAAACCATACCGTAATAGAAGAAAACCAAGGGTGGCCGAGCGGTCTGCGGCTGTAGTGCATCGGTTCGAAGGTCCCGGCATGGGCGTGTGTGTGGATTTTAACAGCTAAAGGCGAATCATGAAGGGCCGAAGTCCAAAGTTACTGTCCAAAGTTACTAGACTGATTCATATAAAAATAAAGGTTATCAAAGTTTTATCTAAGAAAAACAAAAGTGTTGATTTCAACCAGCCATAAAATACTTCTTGCAAGTGTTTCATATGGACGGGAAAACATTTTACTATCCCAAAGCTTAATGTTCACACATAGAATAAAAGCCATGTGCGTACTCAACACTCTGGTTATGTAACTAACCTCTCACGAATTGTAAACTCCCCAAATATCATTAATCGTAACTTTCCTTTACGCTTCTTAGTACTTCCGTTATCTTGCATTACTACACAAGAGCTGTTTCCACTTAAGTTATTCGATCTAAACATACTGAGAAATACAAAGATAAAAAAAAAAAAAAAGAAATAATATATACAGGGTGTTGCAAACCAACACCGACAAACCTTCCTCACGATTTTGCAGACATGAAAATCAGAAAAAAGAAAAATATAGACTATGGAGTTTCCATAAATACTTCGTTTCGGCGTTATGGGCTGCCGAAAGTGTGGTAAAATGAACTTTAGAGCTTGATACTTCCAGTACAATTAACAGTAAAACTGAGGCGGCATGGTACCATCGAAGACTTCAAAACCTGCTTTATCCAAAACCGCATATTCCAAAACTGTGCAATAGGTGAGCCAGGGATTCCCCAAAGGAAGTAAGGGAATCCCAGAAGTTCTCTGAAGTAAAGATGGGTCGTAATGAACGTGGCTGGGACTACCGTTCAGAAAGAAATATGAATTTACTTGCAGCAATTTGATATCTGAAACAGATTTCATTTGCGGATCGATTAAAAAAAAAAAAAACCAATGCGGGGTTGCATAGCAAACAGGAGTAAATTACATACATTTTAGCGAACGTTTGCTAAACTTTTTATCAGTAAAACAGACTGGCATTGACGGGTTGGTTGAAAGGATGCTTACCATCTTTAGTCAAATACAGAAAGTAGGCGTATCCATAGTTATTTCGACCCACATTTACTCCACAGAATGTCTGGGAATACCATATTTCCTTTGGGGAATCTCATGCGCGTCCACTGCACAATTTTGGAATATGTATTTTTGGACAGAGCAGATTTCAATTCTTAGGGTAACATGCCTCCTCAGGTCTACTATTAATGGTATTGAAAATATCAAACTCTAAAGTCCATTTCCTAATTTCCTATAGCGCCGAAACGAAGCATTTGTGCACTCGATGGTCTATACATTTTCATTTCAGGAATCTCGTGAGGTCGGTGTTGTTTTGCAACACCCTGTATAAGAATAGCTCATAAATTCGCCGCCGCATTTCTAAAAGCAGTACCCGGAAGAACTTAAGTTGATCAGTCAATTTGATCGATATAAACAGCATAACAAAACATTTACACGACTATAAAAGAGAGACATACCTGACATTAATGAGAAACATGTTCTCTCAGCTGTCTGTATGTAAAGATTTGAGAGAGACTTTGAGATAAGCAGATACACAGCGGAAGGAAAGAAGAAATTGTGTTAAGCAAATTTCAACTGCTTTCACAACTAAACTTACATTTTTTAAGTCACGGAGAAAGCAAATGATGCTGCAGATTGACTTTAGCTTTCAGTTTCATAAATCACAACTAGTTAACGTCAAACTTTCACGGTCGTGGAATTGACGTTCATATGCCTGTATGGAGTTACGCTTAGTTTTTCGAACAGGAAAGAAGTTAAAACATAAAACTGAACGTTAAGAATAGAAGGAAAACGGGGTTGCACACTTTGACATTTCTTTCTCACATGAAATCATGGTGATCTCACCTCATTTTGAGGTGTTGTCTTCCTCGTGAATGGCACCTACAGCGTCACCAGTCTAGAAATGAAAAGCGTCGAACCAGTGAAATAGAAGCAATAAAGTAACTTATTAACCACCCTGCAGAGCTTTCCACCTAAACCAAAACGTGTACAGACATTATAACCCCGCTCCCACGCTAACAATTCGCCAACGCAACGGTTCGAGAATTTCCCGAGAGAGAGCCATGGAGTTGTTTCCTCTACCTATCGAGTGATAGTCAGTATTTTGTCTTTAGAGTATGCATTGAATGAAGTGTTACGTAGTGCATTATATAGATACACTTCGCCTTACCGAAAAATACTAAGTCGAAAGTTCTTTTAGTTCAATGATAACATTCTAAATAAGGATCACGATACGATAATATAGTCAAGTTTGCGCATACAAGTGCCTCCGATGACATAAGCACCTCTTCAAGGATGTGCCCGTCTGAAGCAAACTGTATGAAGTAGAGATGTTTTCCTTTCCCACCTCCTTCTTCCGAGATTTACGAAATACCCTGTGTTGTTTGAAGAAGAGTACAGACTTCCGAACAGTGTACCGATCCCGGCCGGATGATGCCAGTAGTGCCATAATCCGGCTTAACCACCCCTAATGGATCGTTAGAAATCTATATAACCAAGCAGAAATAACTGGAATAAACTTGCACCGCATGGAGGCAACACAATCTGAATAATACAGTCTCTCACTGCAAATATTATCTGATTTCATAATATTACGTAAATTTATCTGTGTTCATGAGAGCAACATTAGAAGTGAGAGGAAATCTCATCATTTGAAGACTTCTTATCAACGCCGGTGAGTACCAATCAGCATTGGTTTAGTCTTCAGCGAATCATTACTTTCTTTATTACGTAAGGTAACACGAGAAAATATTTGTGAGTTTCGTTGCTTACGTGTTTGGCATTCGGTGAAACCTACACGCGCATTACAATACAAATTTCCAGACGGTTACTATATACCATCATTGATACAACACTTGCACAGAAACACAGAGCGAATCAGGAAATCAGAGATTAAAGATAAAATATAAACAGCAATATGATTACCCCGTTGTGGCCTGGTGTAGGAATAACGACGTGTATCCGGGTACCCAGTTCCGTATCTCCTAACCAGGTAGGTACCCGGGCATTTCCCCAATCCACCCTGTACCTGAGTATAATCCAGTTCGTCAGTACTCCAATAATACCTAGTACAGCAATTACATGTGTATTAGCTGTTTCAGTTACTGTTAGTTTCGTTTAGTACTACAAAGCATATCCATTTTGAATTTGAACGAGGGCTCCCGCACCTCCCCCAAATCAAAACGTAGTAGCTACCTGACAAATTGTATATTCCAGTTTGAGATGATGTCCGTATAAAAAGGGTTCTTATATGAATACGATAATTTTTTAATTTGTCTTTCTCCACATACATATAGTAATATAAAATAAATTGTATGGACGGTAATCCACACACATATGAGTTCACAGGGAGAAAATGGGTGTCGGCTACTTTCCCAAATTTCCGTGGAAGGGAAAAATGACCCCCCCCCCTCCTTCATTTGTCAACTTATATTATACATACAGTAAGTGATGTATGTACCGATTTATTTTAAACAACAGTTTATTTTTGGATTGATCACACTATATTCTTTCTTCTTATTATTATTATTGAAAAGAAAGAAAGGAAGAAAAAGAAATAAAGGATCGTTGACACTTTGTGGAACAAATTTTTGAATATAGATAGATAGCTTTTTACAGGTTGACTTTAGAAGTGAAGGGAAAGTAATAGATAAATATTTAAATGGAACAAATCGACGGAAGTATGGAGGAGGCAGAATTTACAACTTAATTAGAGGATAATATTTGATGTGTTACCGTTGACGGCAACCTCAGAAACTTACTTGATCTTAGTGACTTGACTATTGAAATCTTCCCAGATTTATATTTACATGGTGTCTACAAACTTTTGTGACTTGAAACTCCCTGAGTTTTCCACGATTTTTTCTTTCAAATTCCCCGAGTTCTTAGTATAGTGGAACATGTAAATAATACGTAATGACATTTTTTTTTAAAATCCCACCACCATCCAGTGCAAGCATCTTCTACATTCTTGGTATTTCACAGGTGGAGAGAAAGGTAATTTCTTTAAAAACTGAGGATTTTTAACACATTGAAAAAATTCAGTCAGCAATGGGAATCGAACCCACGATCTCCGCCTTGCCGAGGCAGTGCTCTTACCAACTGTAGACAGGTCCATCTCATTTCCCTGAGTATTCCCCGAGTTTCCCAGATTTATAAAATTCCCTGAGTATTCTAGGTTTTCCAGGGGGTTAGACACCTTGATTTACTACAAACACACACATACACACAAAGAAAATAAAAAACCCTGGGCCCAGATGGGCTGTTGATAAAAATGATCAGTGCGCTGTGAGAATACGCAAGAATACAGGTTTGCTGCATTAGAAGCATTTTCCGATATGAAGTCTTACAAACGCTGCATCGAAATCTTCCGCCAAACACTCCCCGATGCTTGAACCAAACAATGACGATGCTTAAGGAGCTCTTCGGAGATCAGTTGATGTCAACAAATTCGTGGACCTTCGCTAACCGGATTTGACTCCACTCGATTTTATTTCTGTTGGGCTACCTAAACGACAAAGTGTACCGCAAAAACCCAAGGGCCCTGCAAGATCTGCGGCACAACATCACAACAACTGTGCATGGATCCCAATTCAACACTGCACAACGAGGCTAGAAACATGTGTCGCGGTGTCAATTTGTGTCCTGAACAAAATGACTGACATTTCCAAGTTTCCTTTGTACTTTTTACTTATTTGTAACTATGCTTTACTACTGGTTTGATGTACACAAAATAAATCAGAGGCTACATAAAACTAGGATCTTTTCAGATTAAAGTTCGGGGAATTCTGAATCGCACTAAAAATACGTTCAACCCCGCTGCTCTATTCAGCTAGTCGCTTAAATAATTAATACTATACACGATCTTTACATATGCATTTCCATACGGTTCTTCTAACACCTCTATTTCTCTGAAGAAGCTTGAGTGTGTATGAGCGAAATGTTGGCTATATTTTCGTTTCATATCTAAAATCGTGGGGGCTTATTACTGACGTGTAGCAATTATCCACACAAATATTTTCTACAGAACTTTTTTAGGGCAAATAATAATAATAATAATAATAATAATAATAATAAAACAAAACTGGAAAGCCTATCCCGAATGTTAAAAAGACAGACAAAAAGGAAAACTACTTTCATCCTTTGCGGACTACTTCGACTACTATGTGCAAAAATTACTTCGAATCTTTTAAATAATACATCAACATTAAGTTTTCTTACCTCTTCAGATCCTGTTTATGGATTGCTTCGTAGCAAATTGGACACTTGCGCCAAGGTTTGTCAGAGAGAGCTAAATAATGCAGAATACACGACCAACAGTATACGTGACCACAGCGCGTCATTTTAGCAGCTACAGGAGGGTACAAGCAGATTGGACAGGAAACAATCTCAGCACTCTGCACTCTCTGCAATGAATAATTAAAAAAATAAAAACAGTGCTGCCACTGCGTAGGTCAGTAAAAGATAAGGTACTTTAGGGACTTGTTCACACAATAAGGGACTTTTAGAGAACAGGAAACACACACAAAAAGGGATTTATAGGAACAAAATCTGGGTCGAGTTGCAGGAGGGAGGGGAGAGAAGTTTTTCTACTTATACGACAGTGGTCATCATTCTCCTAATGGGTAAATATATGTTATGATATAAAATAATGCGAATTTTTAGGACTTCAACAATGGATTAACTTTTTGACTAACAATCGGGGAATGTAAACTCTTGCTATCCAAAGTAGGTAAAAGTTACAAAAACAATTCTTATTAATGTATATTATGACACCACTTTAAGATTTTCCATTGAAGACAATTTAATGTTCTCCATTTCACTGAGGGCATTCAAGTAAAACGCTCCAGAATATTCTAAAAGGTACTCTTGGAAACATGTGATGTTACTTCGTCTTTAAAAGTTTCCTTGTCTTATTTATTCATATTAATTATTCTGCGTTTAGAAAGTAACGGGACCTTATGGAGAAATATCCCCCCCCCCCCCCCCTTCTGTGATGGTGAAAGAAATGCACTAAGAACCTGATAAAAACAAAGTAGGATATATTTGCCATCCGAATATTATTCACAATCTGGATATTTTGGCCATCCCTTGTGTACACAATGGAGCAGAGAATATTCACTGTGAAATAACTGTACACGATGTGTTCAAGTAATGGGACAAGACTATATGAAAGAATTTCGTTTGGATTTTTGCTTCTAGACTGTTTCAAAATACTTTCTTCCCGAAAACACAACATTTACACCTGTCGCATGGGTATTCAAAGGCACAGTAGAAGTCCTGGATGGGTACCTTCTTCAGTATCTCGGCCACAACGCGTTGGATATCATGTTGCTGAAATACTCCCCCTTTAAGAACATAAAAAGGTTTGCGGGAGGCAAAGCTGGCCAGTAGAGCGGATGTTCGAGTACATAGATTAACTTCGAAGCCAAAAACTTCTTTACAGACAGCGTAACATGTTTGTGCATCTCTGCTCTTCAGTGAAATGAGTAAGGCGCAAACAGAAACAAATATTTCTATTCTACAAATCTTCTTCTAGGATTACACTGACCGCTTCTATACCAATATCGAGCTCAACAGCAGTAAATCTAGCTTTTATTCTCCAGTCACTTGCGAAAATTCCCTAGTTTTCCTCAGCACGGGGCTTATTCTTCAGAGCTTCCCTTTAAAACGTGAAAAAGAGCGGAATACCTACGCACGGCTTACAGAGCTGTCATCGTAAACAATTTTCACGTTCTCGTACACATTTATGGCACTATCCCATAACTTACAATAGAATTTAAATTTAATTTTAAGGCCTTTAGGCAACTTCGGCTCAGGCCGGATGAATGATGATGAGATGAAAAAAAGAAATGAAGGAAGTGGGAGGAAACGGAACACCAAGAAAACCCACGCACACGTTGTTTGTCCACCACAAAGCCCACATGCCATGAGCAGGGATCGATCCGACGACCCTTAGCACAAGAGGTGAGCGCTCTACCAACTGAGCCACCGTGACCCCAACTTACAATAGAATTTTATCAATTTCTGCTTCTTGTGACCCGTTCTACACAAGATTCTCCTACTTCCATGGTTGTCTCCTTACAAACTGCTACGTCAGCAGTCTTGAATTGGCGCTTATTTAAAGGGCTGTCCTGTAAAACATCGGTCTCGTCACTTAACTGACATACTGTGTATATTTCCCCGTAATGTTGGATTACTTTCTAAACACCCTGTTCATCTTACCAGAATATAACAAACAGTAAGAGTAAATACGTACGATCTGTTCTATTAGGTCCCAATCAACAAGAGTATCCGGATCGGTGAAATATGGTGTATAGTCTGCCTCTGCCTTTACTATAAATTGGCAACTGTAACGAATTAACAGAAGTTCTCATAATCTGAACTTTTAAAGGATAAATTTCACATTTTATACTTTAGAAATACAAATATACATAAATCTAATTTTAATTATTCTAATAAATGCATATCAGTAACTTCAGGAAGTTCGCAAAAACAATAACATACTATAAACACTACAAGGTATCGTGTTAAATTACGAAAGCAGTTTTTACATCGCCTTATTTCTAGTTTCTTTTCCTTTATCCCTTATTACTAAAGCCGTAATTTCACACAATTTGAACTGACATTACTCTGAAACAAAATCTGAAGATTGGAATTAAAAAAATGTATCTTAACTTTACTGTCTAATCAATAGTACAAGACATTTAAAAAAGGTTGGTCGAGACGATAATTATTATGCGAGCAATCTGCGAAATATGGAACATGTAACTCTGTGTTTTAGGCACATTAAAATAAGTTTTTAAGTTTCCAATTGAGAATTTAGTTTCTTGACGATTTGACTCAATTAGACTAGACTATCCTAAAGGTAAGCACATGCAACAAACATTTTTAGTTTTAATTTCTGAGAGATCGACAGGCATTTGTGGTCAAATCCAGGTTCTTTGGCAAGAACTTCCCGAGACAGGGGGTAATGACGGGGAAAGTAATGGCCAAGACCTATACTCCAAGAACCATCCCGGTATTCACCTGATGATATCAAGGATAACCCTGGAAAACCTGCCCGGATGGCCGAAACCCGCGCCGCCTCCCCAGCTCTTAAGACAGTGATCCTACCCACTGGACCATGAATTTGAATTTTATTTTATGGCCTTTAGGTATCTAAGGCTCAGGCCGGGATACGAGAGGGGAAATGATTCGGGAAAGTGTCGGCCAAGGCATATCTTGAAGGTGCCATCCCGGCATTTGCCTCGTGTGACTGAGGAAAAACCCCAGTCTGGATGGTCGGCCGCTGGAATCGAACCCACGACCTCCCGAATGCTACGCCAACGCTCTACCACTAAGCTACGGCGGCTCGCTACCACTGGACCATCTAGTTGATTTCAACATAATGTAGCCACGAATTTACTTCGGGTGGGACCGGAGTAAGTACGAAGCATTAAATGTGTACAAAAATTCACATTGTTACAAAGTCTGTTCAAACTCAAGAATCTGGGACGAGGTTCGGGCACAGACAAGCTGAGTATTCAACTGGTTCAACAATAAATATTTAAGATAACAGCTTTTCGCTATGTATAACTTTTAATTAAATTCAGAATTTTAACGAACATTGATACACACATAATTACACAAAGAGCCAAGCATAATACATTTTGAATAATTCCATTTTGTCGTCCAATACGAAAAAAGCAAACGCCCACGAGATTAAAGCGCATTTTAAGTTAACTTTTACATGAACATAATCCCTTCTCTATAAGTTTTTCCTTTTATTTAAAGAACATAAACGTGGCCTAGAATCATTTACCACTAACTGTCATCGTGCTAATGATAACTATACATGTTCACAAGGAAATTAGCGTATTTCGATACCTGTGCTTCACTTTACACCAAATTCAATTCCTTTGGAAGGTATAACATCTAATAAAGTTAGCAGAACGCTTTTACAGTGTGACTCAACATTCAAAAGTTCATCATAACGCAGAAATTTGAATAAACAGTTAAGACACAAAATAATATGGTTCATACAGGGTGCTTAAAAAAGATCGTCATAAATTGATGGGTGAATTCATTAGGCCGAAAAAAAAAACTTGACCAAGAAATATTAAACCTTGTATAAGTTAGAAGCTAGAAGGACCGAAACGCCAGCCTGCAACATAATAAATGACGTCATATCTGCATAAATAATGACGTAAGAGCTATTGGCTTAGCAAATCAGTCAGCACTGCACCCAATTAACGCCACTAAGCAAAGTTTACGATTGAAGAATGCAGCTTATAAAGGATTCCTACGACTGTCTACTACACAACGGCAATTACCTGAGAATGAAAATCTTAAGTGGGAAATCCTCGCAAGCAAATGGTGCCAGGAATTGCTCTACAGACGAAATATCAATCCGAACCTCTTGTTTTAATTAAGTACTGTTTATACCAAAGAATGAGGAACACAGGAGCGAACCTTTGGTTGGTGAATGCTTAGCACGCTCATCTTCTGTGAGCGTGGTCCTGGGCTCAATCCCGGAAACGGTCCACTGAACAGAGTGGCTGGGAGTCCCCTTCAACAAAAACATAGTTCCGTGGAATCTTTCCACAAGAACAACAGCTATGTGCATGGATGCACGAAACTGGTAAGTAGTTTGTGCAAAGAGAGATTGTCATTTAGCATTCTGAGAAGAATGAAGATAAATGCATTGTGTTAAATGTTGATTTCAAGACCCTTTTGTTTTACTTTAGTTCTGATTTGTTTCGGGTGGCCTTGCGAAAATGAGATGAATAAGCATTGTGTTTATCCACGATTGTAGTCGTAATATGTTAAATAAATAACAGAAATTTGGAACTTCTATGGATCTAAATGCTTGGGTTTTCAAAGGCGAAACTTGATTAATAAATACTATTGTAGTCCTAAATGGTACGGTGTCTACGTTCTGTACATGCTGTTTGTATTTATTGTTGTATCTTACTTGAAGTGAACTTAGCTCTCACAAAGGGTGTATTTTGGATCTGTACCCATGTCTTGCAGATATTGGGATTTGACTGAGTTACGTTCCGCTACTTAATTATTGAATCTAATCTAATCTATGTGAACCTGTTTTCGCACGTTAGGTAACAGTTTCATCGGTTAGATCACTTCTATTAGTTCAGTTTATATTCGGACTCAAATTCAACCCTACACTTCTTTTTTATAAGTACAAATGAAACTGAACAGAGCTAAACATACAACTAAAAAGATGGATTCACTTACTTGGCTTGCAGGAAATGTTCCTTGTTATATTTGTGGCGATGAGTAGTGGGTAACCATCTGCCTGATCCTCGTCCTCCTCCGCCATGGCTTGAACGCCAATTAAAAGAGTTGACTGCACCAGATCGAGGGGCATAATGAAAGTTGAGCAGATGGTTCATGTTCTGTTTCTTGCTACCCTGCACAAAAACTGATCCATACTCTGCCTCCTCAGCTTCTGTTACCTGCACAATTACAAACAATTAAGATTATCAAAACTTCCACTACCAGCACTCAAAATGCAACAAGCAAATTAAAAAGGATAAAGTATTTTTTACCATCTCGTTTTCCCGAGTGTTAGGTGGCCTCACATAGTTTGGCTGACGTGGTTTCTCTCCCCTGCATTACTGTTAACTCACAATTCTAGTGAATATCTTGAGTGAACGAAGTCTTAGTCTATTTGATCATTTTCAGCTTACAATCGGTAAAAATCCAGTAGTAACCGCTTTCCTTCGCCAAAATCCGACAAAGGATTAACCAGATCGTTGTTAGGCATTCTGGCTAAGACCTACCGGAAAATGGCCAAACTTGAATCCTCGACCTTCAAATTACGGTTTGAAGTAATCAGGATTCCAGGACCTAATTTGAAGGTACTATCTCGGTATTTCCCTGGGGAACTCATGGAAACAACTATCAGGATAGTCGACCGCTGGGACTGAACCCACGACATCCTAATTCGAAGCCACCGCTCTGCCACTGAGCTATAGCCACTCGGTAACATAGCTAACATCTTTAAGGGGACAGATTAACACCTTGAGGCAGTAATATTTTATATTCTCCTGCAAACATTACATATGGACTGCAAAGTGTAGAATTTTTTAAGAACGTGAATATTCGCCAACACCATGCAAGACAGTACATTGGCCATTTTAAGAGAGTCTACTGACGTAATTTACCAATTCACAAGCTGAAGGTGTACTCTTCATCATCATCTCAGGTTAGAAGTATGGAATGTAAAGTTGAAAAAAAAAATCCCTTCGGACACCTATTGCCTTTAATCAAGGCATGAACGAGCTGGTTTTGTAGTCTATGGAGAAGGTTTTTCGAGACTACGGCTCGGGAAAGCAAGAAGCTGCTAAACGCTCTAATCCACGAAGGTGACAACTACTGCACTGGTTGAGGAGATGGAATATAGGAGGTTGTCACACTTACATTTGATACGCATGCTATAGGAAAGGTGAAGAAACTCGAAACATGGATGCCACACAATTTAAATGGATCTCTCCTAATCTGCCATCCCTGCCCTCAACACTGAAGATAGATTGTTCTTGAAAAATATTCGTACAACAAATGGTGTCTACACGACAATGAGAAGGAAAGGCAAGCATGGCAAAGCTACGACAAGAAACCAACATCTCTTCCCAAGGGTTAACTGCACCTTCAAATGGCATTACTCTACATCTGGTTGGACTGTGTTGCCATTATCTATTTCAAATGCCTTCCTAAAAAAAGCGACCTCTACTGTCAGCACTTCCGATGTTATTCTACAAAAGGGTCCGAACCTCCCCTGAGGTGATAATTTAGTATAACAATATGCGCCCAGCCATAGCAAATGTCACAAAGCCCACCATTTGCAAGCTTGGATGTGTACTGTATGGATAATGAGAGATGATTGTGTCTGAATTATTTATTCAGTATCTTGAGATCCATTGTGCCAAAAGTGGAATTACTAACTACGATTTAGTTATATTTGTCACGCCATCGGTTTTCCCATCGGTCGAGAAACTTAAGTTCTTAAGGTTAAATCCAAGTGGTTTTTCCCGCGCTTTTTGTTTTACGTCAATTATTCAAATTTCAGTAGAGAAAAACAGAAATTAACTTTCACAGACCGAAGTTCGTTTCGTCCTTCAATAATGAATACAATTAGTATTAACAAAAAATTAACAGTAAACTCAGAATTGTGTGCAGAGGTGAGAACACTATCGCTGAACTACCGCGGCCCTATAAATGACCAAGGATAGAAAGAAGGACAATTCAAGGTAAAAATAAAGAATATTTACAAGAACAATAACTCATGCAGTACTATATACACACATGGTTACACAGATTGTAACGCAATGTTCTGGCACATAACTGTTAACGAGAGAATAGAAAAAAGAAGAAAAGACCATACGTGGCTGTAAAACACAGGACAATGTGACAGCGATAGCGGTGCCACCTAATGGACAAAGCATAAAATTATACACACAATTGACTGACGCATTACAAGCAAGTAAGTTTTTGTGTTGGAATGACTCGTAACTCGATACCATATTTCTACGCTGTTTTGTTGCTAGTGATTCAGCTACGTTACTAATGATTAAACCATGTGTTACACAAGACAAGCAGTTTATCTTAATTACTACATGATGAATTTTGTGTTCTACAGGTAGCTTGATTTAAAAAAAAAAAAAAAAAAGTGTTGCTTTTAACCAAACATCAAGTACTTATTGAAGTATTTCACGTACATTAACTGGTTAAAAAGCATCTCTATTTTCCAAAGTTTAATTATCACACACAGTATAAAAAACCATGTGCGTACTCAACACTTTGGCTTTAAAATAATAATAAAAAAATGCTGTAATTTTTTCTGAAATCCTGAATCCATACTCTGTCTCGAATTATTAAATATGGCATGTTCCCATTGTTACATTGACCGATACTTTTTGGCGTAAAAATTAAGAGGATAATGAATTTTGCGATGCCATGTACGTATTGTCTAATTTTCCATCTTTCACACTTCACTAAGGGCACAATAATTTAAGTTCCTGTACTACACTTTTAACAAATCACGGAAACAAGATACACTGAGCAATTAACGACGAAAAAGTGATTCGAAATAAGGTGCTCATTCTCTGCATAACATGAAAAATTGCAGCTAAATTACAAGCAGGCATTGAAACAGCGAACTTCTCATGTATTTCAGTATTTCAGTAAATATCGTACATAAAAACGCAAGATGAATATAACAAACACATTAGATATAAAGGCCCGGTAGCTCAATCGTAGAGCGCTCACCTCTGGTATTTAGGGTAGTCGGTACGATCCCTGGTCGTGCCGTGTGGGTTTTGTGGTGGACAAATACCTTTTATCTGGGTTTTCTCGGGGTTCTCCACTTTTTCCATTCAACCGATTCTCCTATTATCATCTATTCGGCCTGATGCAAGTTGCCTAAAGGCCTTAAAAATTCAATTAAAATATATAAAAAAAAGTGTATGAACCAACCGGATACCGGAACACAAACACAACTAACCAACCCTATGGCTTAGGAAACTCGCAAATTCATCGCCGCAGTAACAAACGTTCGCCATTGGATTCTATCCTGGGCAATATCAAGCCACTTCTCCTCACGCACACATACTTCTCAAAGATTTCTTCTAATATTGTCCTCCTAACGACGTCTCGGTCTTCCCAATGGTCTCCTTCCACCCAGGATGGAATATAATCTTCGTTTTTCCCCCATCCGAGCTACATGGCCTGCCCACCTTAGTCGTCGCGATTTCATTATTTTTACATCTGGTGAATCGTAGAGTCCGTGGAGTTCATTATGTAGTATCCTCCACTCTCCAGTCATCTCGTCGCGTTTCGCCCCGTACAGTCAGTCTTTCTCAAAACCTTACTTTCAAATACACGTAATTTATGTTCATCTGCTAGGGTCGTACTCCAACTTACGCAACCGTAAAGTATTACCGGCAGAATAACCGTTCTGTATATTTTCAATTTCAATTTCCATGATATTAATCGCGATGTTAGAAGTTTTTGGACTGAATAGAAACATGCGTTCCCCGATACTAAGCGACTTTTTATTTCTTCCGTGACCTCATTTTCGCTTGTTACGTATGCTTCCAAGCATTTAAATTTGTTTACTTCCTAAATGACCTCATCCCTAGTTCTTATGTTTTTATTTCCTTCATTCCCTGTGTTTCGGCATGTATTTGTTTTATCTATGTGTATCTGTAGACCTATCTCATCGCACGCTTCTACTAAGACATCGGTGTTGCTTTGTAGTGCATCTATATCGTCCCCTATTAAATCTACATCATCCGCGTATACGAACAGTTGATTCAAACCATTCAATGATAGTCCGTTTTTGTCACCTTTTATCTTTAAAATCGCATATTCTAACGCAAAGTTAAACAGTAGTGGTGACAAGGCATCGCCTTGTTTCAATCCGTTGCGAATCTTGAAACTACCTGACATTTATTACCTATCCATACTCTGCTTATGGGGTCGCTGAGACACATCTTCACTAGTTGAACCAGTTTTTTTCGGAATTCCAAATGGTATCAGAATACTGTATAACTTTTTCCTTTTGATAGAATCGTATGCTTTCTTAAAATCAATGAATAGCTGATGAACCGTCCCATTGTATTCCCATATCTTCTCCAAAATTTGTCTGAAGGCCAAAATCTGGTCCAACGTGGATCTATTTCTTCTAAATCCACATTGGTGATCTCCAATTATTTCATCTACGTATACACTTAGGCGTGTTAACGGAATATTACTTAGGTGTAGTATAAAATCAGTTTATTATACCAAATACCGGTGAGTCTTTCACCTTTGGATTAATCCTGGCAAAGTTTTTGTAAGAAACAACTCTCCAAAGGCGGTGGTGGCCTCTATGTACCAAAATAAACAAGGTGTGCTTTGTCAATATATTCTTGAACAGCCCGCAGCCATGTTATAGCGCAACAGAAATTTGGAGTTTAGAATAAATATTTTGTACAGAAACGTTTCCGACGAGTGTCAACTAACAATCTGGGCAAGAAATTCCTGTCATAATTTGACATTATGCTCTGTAAAACGAAGTTTGTATATTACTTGATATTTGCAGAATTATATTCGTATAGCAGCAACTTAAGGCATAGTAAAGGTAATAATATACCGAATATGACGCATTTGTAACATGTTATACTGATAGTTTTCTTTTAATCAATCTTTTAACCTTTTCAATCTGAAATTCCACGACCTGGCTCCATGTTTGAATAATCCTTAGTAAAAAGGTTTCAAAATTTTCCACTGTGCAGTGCTGTACGTTATATTACTACGAAGACAGCATATATGCGCGATTTCTTTTCCCACTGACCATATATGAAGCCCAAAACCTAAATATGATAATTTTTAAAATACAAATAAACTACGAGGTCATATCCTAACGTTGCATATTCCTAAGAAAGATATCATTACGAAAAGAAACTTCCAGTCAACTTACCTTGGGACTCTCCTTTCCACCTCCATAATACTGTCCCCTTGGCCGAGGTCTTTTATCGAAATTCTTGTATTTTTGTGGAGCAGGTTTTCGTGTTTGTTCATATTTAGCACCACTGGATCCATTTGATTCTCGTCTACGTGAAGTTTTGGGAAATGGCTTGACATTAGTAACATCTGTAAAGTAAAACATGCAAACTTGATAAGAATATGCGAAATACCTCCGAAATGAAAGTACAAATTATGTCATGGTTACAAATTACAACATTTCAGTGATTTTTAATCCCTATTAGTTTCGTATTAGCCCTCCTCTTCTAATACTAATAAACTGTTATCCGAATCTTACAAGGGAACCTTTCGGACGTGAAAGTGGAGTCTAGGAATCAAACCAAGCTCAAATGAAAGTGCATCACAGAAGTGTGCCAAATCTGAGTCGCGAATTCAAAGTCCTTCTAGAAATATGAGGTCACAACAACGGTACCTAACGAACCTATTTTATACACATGATGATTCAGTTCTTGAAAAGCTCATAGCTCGGAAAGTATTTGACGTAGGACTTTCAAACAAAAAGTGAGGCAAGAGAACTGTCCTCAGGAAATCTCTCTGTGGGATAATTTTAAAAGCTGAATGGAAATTCTGTTTCACATGATTCGAAACTTCACACTTTTTTTTTTTTAATGAAATATTTTGAATTACTTCTAAAGGTTTTTGGCATTTACGATAGCTGCATCACTTTGCCTACTTTCACAGGAATCGAGGTTGACCAAAAGCACTTATTACTGAGGGAAAACACACATACACACAAAGTTTCACGCGTACCGTCTCCGTGGGTCACGAATTAAGAGCCAGACCAAGAAAAAAGTGTGGCATACTGTCTATGATTTAACACATTTCTTCTGAGAATATTTTAAGAAGATTAGTGTTTGGTGTACCATGTGCTGACGGCGCATAATTGGTACCACCTTCTACAGTACAACACAGGTAGGTAACCATTCGTCCCTGATTTCCTCCAGAAAACGTAAAATCACAATAATAATGTCTCAACCTGCAAGAATACTTTGCCAACAAAACTCAGTTAAACTAGAAAAAAGCAGACCTCGCAGTCATTGTCACAGGCGGAAATCCATAGTTACAAAATTGTACCATATAAAAT
Organism: Lepisma saccharinum; assembly: GCA_022664845.1. Classification (NCBI taxonomy): domain Eukaryota; kingdom Metazoa; phylum Arthropoda; class Insecta; order Zygentoma; family Lepismatidae; genus Lepisma; species Lepisma saccharinum. The sequence goes on from JAGDQP010009953.1 coordinate 46,143, forward strand.
AAAAGTTCGCCAAAGTTTTTACCGCGGCGAAAAACACATACTTGACAACTAACAGTCGGAAATTCTAAGGCAACATTCCTCACCATAACCTTAAATGGTTACTTAACTACTGTGGTATGCCGCGGGCAGCAATGTCCATGTGGAGAGATCATTGGGCGGAGAAAAAGTTCTAAATGAGAATTAAGTCCATTCAGGCAATGTCAATAGTAAATACAAATCGTGTAAAACTTCTAGTGAACAACTTGAAGAGAACCCTCAGCTACTACAGAAGATTTATTCAAGTGAAAAGTATCATCAGACGTATTCAAGATAATCTAAACAATAAATATATTTAACAATCACCTAGAGTACATCCAACGCAATATAACAAGTAGTTAAAATACAGGTTTTTTTTGTTTGTTTTTTTTAAAGAAATAATGACATGAAGGGACAGAAGAGTCTTGGCACACAACCACTTTTTTCAAAAGAATCTATATATTTATTTAAATATTATGCAGCAACAATACCAAAACGTAAATTCAATTTCTGAACACCAGAAATAATAAATAAAAATGCAACTTTGAAACACTGGGGTTACTGACGCACAATTCGACATGGTATTGAACTTGTTACAGAATGTACTAGTAGTGTTGCCATGTTGCAACGGAAAATTTTGAAGAAGAAATCTGATGTGCGGAACCAACGTTCTACGAATGAAAAACGCAAGAATCTAATGTGACCTTAATTAACTTCCTTCACTTACTCGACAACAATTTATGTCTGTGCAGTTTTCCCCACAAGATTGTGCTCCATTTCAATGTCAGAGAAAAGTTTCGGAACTATCGCTGTACATATGAAAAATAGGGATGTACCGATACCACTTTTCCACCGATACAGATACTTTTGGACCCATTTCCTATATATTATAAGACTTTTTCAAAATAATAAATTTATCAACATTGTAATAATATATATTAGAAATAAGGCCAAAATTTCACATACAAAAATATAAAGCAGAATTTCATATTACATTAGACACAGAAATATATTTCGGACAAAATAATAAATATTTCTTCCTTTAAACGCGTCCAACTTTCTTCAGTCCTTTGTACAGTCCACATGGTGGATTGTTAAAAGGAACAAAAGCTTGATAACTGATAAGTCTGTTGTTTCATTTTTTTATTTTTTATGAAATTGGTTAATTTCACTTGAAGTTACTACGAAACGGGCGGCTCGGGTTCTAATCCCGACAGCAAGACACTTCTTCAGTTCTCTCTTCTCTGGCGCTCTGAGCCTACAATCAAATTGAGTACCGAACTGTCCTTTGTACTCCTGGTCACTTCGGGAGGTAAAGGCGGCTGAGGGTGGGACTGACCAGTGACCACCCACTTCACCTTATGCCATAGGTCGAGAATATATGCAGTACCTCATGTGCCGTTCACGGCGCGTGCGCATTGTACAGGGAACACAGTTACCTCTTCTAAAGACTAAAGGGAAAATACTGACAATGTGAGCGTAGAGTGGTTCACTTGCAAGCATTTTGTTCCTAATCGAAACCTCTGACTCGTTTGAGATCCGAAATTCGAATCCCGGGTGTGCCTTCCTGACTGAAGTTACCTTTGGCTTTCGTTCAGTTACTACTACTTCTTTCTAACATGAGCTAATAGTTTGGCATGGACGGACTAAAAATATCATTAGAGTAGTGCAGATCAAAGGCGTACACATGCATGAAGAAATCGATAATCATTTAGACGAATTTTAAGTCTAAAGAGACCCATAAAAGATGAGTGTCCCTGTTGTTAATATTAAACAAAAATTATTCGGAAAATGTATCGGTAAGTATCGGTGTCGATACCGATAAATCGGTACATCCCTAATAAAAAACAGAAGAATCTAATCTGACTTTAACTCGCTTGCTTCGCATTGATTTTTGATTGAGCACTTTTCACGCTAGGATGTACTCCAGTTCAATCTTACGAGAAAAGTTTCGAGAGTGGCAAACACTTCAAGTATAAAACAATATGGTGGTCTAGGATTGGTAATATTCCACACCCCTAAAAAGTTGTGTTATTTTTGCAAAATTGGAGGTAAGAACAAAGCTCAAATTGAACAAACACATAATGGAAACTGAGTTTGCGGAATGTACCTGCTTACATGTGAAAACACTGGGAAAACCAATATGAAGAGTTGCAATATTTCGTTACCGTACATATTTTGGCATCTTTTACAAATTAAATTGGTAACATTCAATACACACTTCAATGCAGGATATGTTCAATGTGGTGGGCCGGCACAGTTTGAGGCCTTAAGGGTCCTACCAAGCAGCCGCAAAGGAAGAAATCCCAAGGGTTTATTTAATTAAGTCTGGGCTTAAGGCTGGCCATCAGGATGGGGACATCACACAACCACCGAAAATTCCCCTCTAAAAATTCAATATATTGTCAGTTGTGTGAGGTGTTGCCCTTCCTTGCACAAACCACTGCGTATTAACAGGTAGGTTAGTAGCAAGAAGTGGAGGTACATGTACTGGATTTTAGGGGGTATTTCTATTGTGTGGTGTTCCATCGTTACCCACAGCGCCATTATGATAGTATTTCTTGGCCAACGTAAGCTCGGACTTAAAACCCTTGCGATTTCTACCGAGTCCCCATAGCTCAGTGGTAGAGCGTTAGGTTAGCATTCGGGAGTCATGGGTTCAATCCCAGCGACCGACCATCATGACTGAGCTTTTCTCAGGGCTTCTCCTCAGTCACACCACGCAAATGCCGGGATGGCATCTTCAACACAGGGCCTGATTCACACCTTCCTAATTCCTTTCCCCCCCCCCTCCCCGGCCTGAGCCGCAAATACCTAATGGCCATAAATACGACTCCTTGTGACGTCTTTCTTTGTGGCAACATGAAAGAGAAACTCTACCCCTTAAGGCCTCAAAACTGTTATGGAAATGCTTGCCGGGATTGTGCCGGGATATTAAAGAAGAACTGTGCCGGAAAGTCGTCAGGAATACATCTACTCGCGTGCAAGAGGTTGTAAATCGCAATGGAAGACACACTGAACATGTCACATGCAGTGAGGTGTAATTGTACAGATCAAGATACTTGTGTATCGCAAATTATCAATTTCATTTGTAAAATAAAGATTAAATGTGCCAACGGTTCGTAATCCCTATACACACAATTTTAATTATAAAAACAGTAAAAAATCACATGCGTCAGTTGCATTGAAGTTCCGCCCGCGGTATCATATTCACCGTACAAAGAACATTTTCCTTCACAGATTCTCGTCGAATGTATCTGTTCAACAATTTTACGCTGGCAATGACACAATATATTTTAAATAACTTATTTTATAAATATTACACAAATATAGCTACTCAAGAGGAAACACTAATTATTAAAAATATATATTTGTTCGAGACCCTGTAAAATCCTGAGTAGGAATTAACTTAATACTTGAGTACAAGTCACGAGTAAAATTCTTGAATGTTAATGCCAAAATTCTTGGGTGTTTTCAAGAGAAATTAGCCAATTTATGGATAGAAATAAATAGTACAAGCAATATTTCATAATATTAATTGCCACTGCATTTACTTTTCACAAGCGTCTCGCGATCGGAATTTAAGAACTAGATGTGTAAAGAAACATAACCGAACCTGACGTAACCTAACATACCCAAAAATATATTAAAATGTATTTTGAAAGAGAAATAAAAAATCTTGCACCCAGGTTTTTTACTCTACTTGCAAACTGATTTGGAAGTTTTATTTACACAGCAAGTATTACGTAACAAGCAAGATGGCGACTTCTGCAAATTCTGAGAGCGAGACCCCCTATACTCTTCAACTTACATTTTCTTATGAAGCTGAAGTCCTGCCTCCAGTTATAAGCACACACAGCAGTTATAAGAACTCGATCGAATAACCTCAGCAATCGAACTTGTGAAGTACTAAGTACCGTAACAGAATCAAGTCTTGGAAGTTTTACGAAAACTGTAATAGCATATAAATTATTCTCGAATAAAATGAAAAATTATGGAGAATTCTCGAGTAAAAGTAAAAAATCGTGAAATGGAAGGCCAAATTCGGAAAAATCTCGAACAGAAATCTACAATTTACAAATCCTGGATAATATATACATATGAGCTGCGTAGTCTAGTCGGTAGCGCGCTCGACTTCAGTGCGAGCGGTCCCGGGTTCGATTCCCGGTGGGGCTCAAAATTTTCGCCCAGCATCGTGAGGACAATTGGGGAGCTGCTGTGAATAAAGACTGGCGATCACAGTGAGAGCTTCGGCTCTCCTCCCAACCAGTCGGGTCAGCGTGGGAGCAGTAGACCAACTCCTCTCTTTGGGGAGAGGCCTCATCCACTAGTGGATTGAATATGGATGTGATTTATTATATATATATATATTTCGAATTCTCGAGACGCATATTTCCAGTCTCTGATTATAATTATAACTTAAAAGACTTACACTGTTATGCTCAACTCTTACAAGATTACTGCTTATTATCTTTATTACCGAGCCACCATAGCCTCAGTGGTAGAGCGTTGGCATAGCATTCAGGACGTCGTGGGTTCGATCCCAACGGCTGACCATTCTAAGGTTTTTTCTCACACCAGGCAAATACCGGGTTGGCAACTACAATAGAGGCCCTGGCCGACATCTTCCAACACTATTTCCCCTCACCTATCGCAGCCTGAGGTGCCTAAAGGCCATAAATAAAATTCAATTAACTTGTTGTTTTACATTTAACCGAACTACATGGTTGCTACTAACTGCACCACAGCCATAGAACCGATTCGTAATCTTGAACTACGGCACTGAGGGTTCTTTCTCAGTTTAAAATTGTATGTTGATCCAATCTCCAACCGAAGCAAGTATGGATAAAGACTGCTCATACTTGGCACATTCCAGAACATTGGACCACCTAGTTTTGACGATACCAATGTGAACAAAATGCCATTTATTTTTCATTTACAATAATATAAATCAACCTACCCTATTTTAATCTTAATCAGTGATATATCCGAGTTTATTAGTTTCCGAGTGTATAGGGTTATGGGGGTAAGAAATCTACAACCGCCCCAAAATATGTGTATGAAACGCAAAGAAATGGGATAATTTGAAATTTAACATCTGCCAACATCAAAAAGTTTACTAAGTTCGGAGAATACGCTATATGTGCCTAGTTCATATTATTATTTCTGGTTGCGACACTAGCTCATTTGAACTAGATGCTTCGGAAGTTGCCACATGTACATACTATGTGGGAAAGTTAGCGCAAGCGGCAAGACACCGAAGGGGGTTCTAGCAAATACCCTTGTACATTACGCAAGATGTGAACTTCTCAGAAAGTTAGCTTCAAGGCCTGCAAAATCAATTACCGCTCTTGTACGTACCGCATATAGGTACTTTGCTACTTCCTTGAGTGTGTTTCCTTAAGTATAGCCTTATACTCCCACTAAACTTATAGATTTCAATCATAATGTTAACTTGTTTACCTGATCAAATTAGCTGGTGGCAACAATAGAAGAACACAATTACCTTGGGTTTTCTTAGTTTCTGTTCCACTCCCCTTTACTGGGGCTTGGACTTGTCGGCCTGCAGGCTTCTTTTCCATTGTACAATCCTCTAACATCTACAGCAACAACAAAGGAGAAAAGAGATTCTCCGCATGGAGATACAGAACGCAACTTGAGACCCGTCATTTTTTCAGTAAGCCATGATTTATCAATTTCAAACAATAAAAATACTACCTTCCTCGAAGTATTGATTACTATATAAATGCGAAAAGGTTAAGAATACAAAAAAATCACTCTTGTGGGAGCAGGGAACTCCCTGTCGCCGAAAACGACAATTTTTAGCTTGGACCGTTCCTCGACTTCACTGTCGTCGCTAAAATGGCGACGGCACAGGCAGGGTTCAAGGGAAAACCTGAAGGAAAACGAAATGGCACGTTCAGCTGATGCCAAAGCTTATTTGAATGTGGACCAAAATGTATATTTATTTATGACTATGGATTTTTATGCCTTCTTTTGTTGCAACAATGCTAAGAAGGGCGCTCTACGATTTTCTTCTTTATTCCCAAAAATATTTACAAGTAACAATGTCAACATATTTCCGTTCAATTTCAAATCGTAAAGAAATGAATATCGAAATTACTAGATAAGGGGCAAGATTTTTTTCAGAACTGGCTTCAGTGTTGCAGAGCTGGAGAGAGCCCACTTGAAAACACTTCCGGTACGGTACAGTACTTTTGCGTATGCCCACCGCTAACCGGGGGCTGCGCCCCACCACGGCTAAAGCCGGCCAGCTACCTTCGGACGCACCCTCCTAACCCTTGCACACCGAGCGATGTTTATATACATCCTAGCTTTTAGGGGCCTCTTTAAAAATTATAAATCACAACTTTTATTAAATTTCCTTGTGTATTTACATAAAAAACGAAAAGAACTTTAATTTTCTTTAAAAAAAATATATATATGTAAAAAGTCGACACCCGGGGCCTTTGGATCAGCTTCTCGACGCCTTAACCGCTAGATCAAACTGCAGCGGCCGGATTGAGTGCTTCTTGCTGTTACCAGGCTACCGGAAGTGTTTCAAATATGTCTGCCAAGCCGTGCAGGTAGATTTGAAAGAAAAATCTTGCAGATAAGGAGCTATAAATTACGCAACTGGTATCTTATAACAGTTAATTTTGCTGCATTGTTATACTGTTATCGGGTTTGAAAATTACAGTTATTTATAACAGACGAAATTGTTTGATATCTTGACTGCAGAGATAGAACAGTGAAAAAACGAAATACATTTATTTCCATAAAAAGTGGCAGAAGATCAATGCTACACAGAAATTAAGCATATTAAATAAGGAAATTTCGTGTTCTTAATTTACAAAATTTCTTGGTGTAATACTTGATGAAGAGAAAAAATGGAAAGAGCATATTGATATATTATGTGGTAAGCTCTCTTCAACTATCTTCCTAATTAGGTCATTAGTACCAATTGTTAACAGAAATACTATGATATTCTCCATACGAAAGCTTTGCTTTTATATACCAAAGGTAAAATAAAATAATGGCTGAGCAAAGCAGTACAATTTATTTTAAAAAATTAAAATTTTTGTAAACGTTTTCGCCGACTACCAAAACACTCGGCTTCCTCAAGGTGAGTCCAGATTAGGCCAAATTTCTGTGTTTGCACATGTTGGTGAAGACCGTCTCACAACGGCGAAATCATCGGTCGCTTCGTTCCTACTCCGAATTTTGAAAACAGAAAAGAAAACAAAGATAATGTATTTGGATAATTACTTACTGCAGAAATTACTATATTTGATGACACAATACACTACGATAGGTTTAAACATACACAGAAGAAGAAATATCTAAAAGATCTGAAATGATTTACATGTGCCCTCTTAATCGATTTGAATTATTACTGTTAATATTATTCATAGGTTGCCAGATACTACACCATGACCTCTATCTAAAAGCGATACTGGACTGACTGTTGCCATTGCAAATTTCATGAATATATGAAGTCAGGCATCGGAGAGGCACTTAATCTTTTTTGTCCACTTCCAGTCTAAACTAATATGGAACAAATTTTCGGTTTTCACTCATCTTTTAACGCTTGATATCGGTGTGCAACCCGTTTTTTATTTATGTCTTAGTTCTTGCAAAAAGTAAATATTATTTGCAGTATTTTCTATTAAATGCAGAGTAGGGTATACTATTATATGAATTACCTAGAACCTAGAATTACGTGCACAAAAGACAAGGCGAATCGAACAAACTTTTCCTATTTTCTTAAACACACCTACTACAAAATTAATAAAATCGGCTTACGTCCACACGACCGAAGTGACTGCTTAGTGTCAAAAGATAGACGTCAGAGCAAACATTTAAACTCGTTCGTCCACTTCCAGTCTAATCCAATGTGGATCAAATTTTCAGTTCTAACTCAGTTACGCTTGATATCGCTGTGCGACACGTTTATTGATTTAAATCTTAATTCCTGAGTTAATCATATATTAGTATACCCTAATCTGCATATAATAGAAAATATTGCACATAATATTTACGTATTTTGCAAGAACTAAGAACTAAGGAAACGGGCCGCAAAGCGATATCAAGCGTAAAAACTGAGTTAGAACAAAAACAAAGGCCATATTGGTTTAGACTGGAAGTGGACAAACGAGATTAACTGTCCTCTTCTCCCCTGGCTTCATATAATCATGAAATTTTCAATGGCAGCAGTTAGTTCAGTATCACAGAGCATGAAATATTATCAATACATTTTAAAAAACATTCTCGTTATTTCGAAACACTTTCTTTTCTGAAAAATGATAGAGAAACACTTTTTTTTAAATATTTTATTTCATGCTGGCAGGGGTTTTAACGCAAGGGGGCTATTTTATGATATATTTAAAAAACAACAACATATAGTTCACAAACATATATATTCCAGTATTGTTTCAAACTTTTGCTGTAATGTGCACATGTTTACAGCACAAAATACATGCACATGTTTTGCCAACATATATAATGACATTTTTGATAAAACTATGTTTAACAACATTAGGCGATTTTGACGTTTACCACCACAGAATTTCGAGATTTTCCCCACAAAGCCAATGAAAATAATATTAGTTCTTAGTATCTGGCAACGCTGTGAACGGTGATAACAGAAACATCTCAAAATAATTGTGAGAGCATATAATTATCATTTCGGTCTTTTAGATACTTTTATATGTTTAAATATACTGTAGTGCATTGTGCCAACAAATATACTCATTTCTGCAGCAAGTATTGACGTCTATGTATTCTCTTTGTCTCGTTTTCTGTCTTCAAAGTTCGGAGTAGCAAAGAAACGACCGATGATTTCGCCGTTCTAAGACAGTCCTCACCAACATGTACACGCATACAAATTTGGCCTAATCTAGACTCACCATCAGACACACTAAATCATATACACAACACAACCTTCAGTGAGACAGTTCCGTGGTTCCTGATTGGTTCTTATCAGAAGTTCCCAGCCAATCCCGTACCGACTACAAAAAGTGAATTTTTACACTTGTTTTACACTTTTTACACTTTTAAGTTTGTACAAGAAGGAAGAGAAAAAGGGCTTAATTTGATTTTGTAAGATAAAGGTAGTAGGAGCAGGAGAGGGGGGGTTAATTAAAAATTCACTTTTTGTAGTCGGTACGGGATTGGCTGGGAACTTCTGATAAGAGCCAATCAGGAACCACGGAACTGTCTCACTGAAGGTTGTGTTGTGTATATGATTTAGTGTGTCTGAGGAAGCCGAGTGTTTCGGTAGTCTGCGAAAACGTTTACAAAAATTTTAATTTTTTAAAATAAATTGTACTGCTTTGCTCAGCCATTATTTTATTTTACCTTTGGTATATAAAAGCAAAGCTTTCGTATGGAGAATATCATAGTTGGTGTAGCTCCGATGCTGAAAAGGAGAATAAACAAATGGAAGGACAGGAGGAGAGCGGAGATTTCCAAGAGACAGCAAGTGTGGTTCCTGAGGAAGTGCTTAGTGGAAAAAGTTACTCCAAAAGGCTTGAGAGTTGTAAAGAAAGGAGTGAAGTGTGAATCGAATAAATATAAAATGTTGATTAAGAAGATGGAGAAAGAACTGATTTGGAATGAAATTAGGGCGAGAGAGCGCTGGTTAAAGTGGAATGAGGAAAAGACAGAGGACTTAAAAAGTAACGTAAGTGATGGTTTGTCTGTGTTCACGAGGGAAGCTGTTATGAAGAGACTTAGTGTGTGGGAAAAGGAGTTTAGTATTAAAGTGCACAATAGACTGGAGGAGAAAGGGGTGAGACTCGGATGGAAGAAAGAAGAAAAGGAGGACATAGAAAAGAAAGTTGTGGTTATAGGGAATGTGAGGTTGTCGGAGGAAGAAAAGAGATTATTAAGTTTAGGCTATAAATGTAAAGTTAAAAATCAAAGAGTGGATGCTGAGGAAGTCATATATTCTGTGGAACAAGCCATAGTTCAGGTACAGGATAAAGAGATAAGGGACAGGATAAGAAGAAGGGCTAAGGTGATAGTGGAAAAGAACATAAGGAAGGGAGGGGGGAACCTTTCAAAGAAAGAATACGGTGTGTTGGAAAACATGAGAAGGAAAGACATGTGTGTTCAACAAGCAGATAAAGGTGGCGCTATTGTAGTGATGGAGAATAGTTGGTACAAAGAAAAGCTGAGTGAAATTTGTGATGAAACCTATGAAGTGATAGGAGACAGAAATATGTGTGAAGAGATAAAAGAAAAAGTGGGAGTTTCGTTGACAAAAGAAGGTTACAAAAATGGAATAAACGAAGAAGGTAGGATACCAGTGATGAAAGGTTTCCCAAAAATTCACAAGGAGAAGGTAAAATTAAGACCAGTGTTGGATTGCAGGGGGAATATGTTTGAACCGCTGGAAGAGAAGATAAAGAAGGTGGCAGAGGTGATAAGGGGACAGCAGGAGAGTGCTAGTGTGAAGAATAGCGAGGAACTAAGAAGAAGACTAAGGGAAATAAGGGAGATCAGAGCTAATGCGATCGTGTTCAGTGTGGATGTAAAAGCCATGTTCCCGAGCTTAAGAAGGAAGAACATAGTGAGTGTCATAACAGAACATATGAAGGATAGTAGGATTAATGGCTGGAGTGGGGAAGGGATAAAGGAGGCTCTGAGAGCCATATGGAAGAATAGCTATTGTGTCATAGGTGATAGGTTGGTCAGAATTAAGGAGGGACTGAGCATAGGGTCAAAGTTGAGCCCAGTGCTGGCGGAGATTGTTATGAATGACTGAGAAAAGAAGGTTCGGTTAAAAGGAGGTGACAAGTTAGTGTTCTTTAGTAGATATGTTGACGATTGTTTGGGGATATGGAAGGGCACGAAAAGGCAGTTGGAGAAATTTGTAAAAGAAATTGAAGACAGAGAGAAAGGCATAGAACTGGAGTTGGAAGTGGAAAAGGATGATACCATAGTGTTTTTAGATATGAGGATTAAGAAGAAGGAAGGGAAGATATACACGGAATGGTACCAAAAAAGTTGTGCGTCCGGGAACTATTGCCATGCTAGGAGTGATGTGGATTACTCGACAAAGAGAAACTTCATAAGAAACATGGAAGAAAGAATTAGGCAGGTCAGCAGTGAAAAAGAAAAGGCAGAGGAAGGGATAACAGTTTTTCATGAGCAGTTAAGGAGAAAT
>JAGDQP010009954.1:0-57326 GCA_022664845.1 Lepisma saccharinum
TTTACTGTTGGTTCCAGGTGATTAATGCTTAATTCTTGGCAAGGCTTTCGCCAAATCCATATGCAACCGCTGCATTCATAACTGAGCAAGGGACAACCCATCTAAGAAGATGACACTATGCCAAAAGCTTAATGGGAGTTGCACCGTCTCCGTAGCTTACTTTTCCATTAATTGGCTGTTGTGAGTAGTGGTTTCCGCCTGGCAGTTTCCACGTGATAGTCTACCTGATCAAACAGCTTTGTTGAAGTTGTATGACGTCTGAACCTTGTAACGTTGATTGACTGTCACCACCCGTTTTGCAACCCCAAGTTTTTTGCTGTTGGCCTAGGGCGAGCTGAACGTGACGACAGAGTTTCATTTTACACTGTTCTGAACTGTACAATCACCCGTAACGGCGAAAAGCGGGATCTTAAATGTTCGGGAAGTTTGACTCGGGTATACCACCTTTTTATTGTCCAACAATACGCCATGCGTAACACATCTGATTCAGCGGCGGCGCAGGCATTCTGGGCCGTTGCTGAAGATGTGTAGGTCGTTAATTTTGTCACGATCGTTATGTTTTTCAGAGGATTCCAAAGACAGGGAACACGGGACGGGACGTCAGATAAAGGGCTACTCGTTGGGCCCTTGCCGACCGATCCAACTTCCCCAAAAATTGGGAGATCTAACCACTCTCGCACTTTAGAATCGTAGTGTGCATCGCAATCTTGCTGGAGGAAAAGCAGCAAAATCGCCTTCATCATTCGGCATATGTTATCGTGAGGAATGTCCAGGTATCGTTCATGAATCAAGTGTCCATGTAGGAACACAAGCTTTACAATTCGTGTATCCCATATTCTCCCCCCATACAATAATCTTGCTCTCGCCAGTTTTATTGTCATCGTTGAACTCAGCTGCGACCACCATTCATCAACACAATCTCGATCCGTTCATGGAGGATTAGCACCATGCTGAATCATGCTAAACTATTACAGTTTAGCCAATTTTCAGAATCCATATCTCCTAAACAAATAAACGTAGATTAAAAATGACTTCACATTTGAATTTCTGGGAACGAGCTAGCCATGTCACATAACTCCCTTCCAATTTCTAATTCTCGACCTAAATTCAAGATGGCCGCCCTTATCCCCCCATATCAGGTAGTCCCACGCTCTCTTTCTCTCTCTCTCTCTCTATCTATCTCGCCCCCCCCCCCCACCCCCCCACCCACTTTCGACTTACCAGGGTGTTTTCAGACTTTTTCCTTATAGTCTTTAATGCAGCATTCTCTTTAAAACATAGGCACCTCCTTGCGACAGTTAAACTTCTTCCGCCAAACCATCCACTCGCTCATTATGGTCCACTTCATGTTGTAGATCAGTCAGCAGCACCCAGCCTGTTCTTAACAGAAACAGTACACTTTCCCCTTCAGTGTCCGGTAGTGGAGTAATAAGGTCAAAGCGGTGATATTCAGCCAATTTAGAAACAATTTCATAAATAACGAGCAGTAGATGCCAGAAATATTGGTCAAATTATACCAAAATAATACACACACACATGCACACCTTGAATAGACTTTAAAAAATAAATCTAGTCCGTACTCCCGCACATCTATATTCCATATTTATTTACCGAGTGAAATTTAAAACTTAGCGATCCGAATATAAGAAAGTTTAAATAAAATATGAGCGTAGTGAAATATATTTTAAAGTTCTCGTATTTAAGTTTCATTGCATGATAAGTGTTATCACTAAACTGCATACAGAATAATTTTTCTACTTTCATGAACTTTCGTTTATTAACTGTTATGAATAATTTCCTTTTTCGATAAGTTGTTTTCAGTGTTCGTAATGTTATGTATACATGTTTTCATAAAACAGTAATTTCAGCTTAGCGCCATTTGCGACATATATCATTGAAGTGTATTTTTTAAAAGATATGACGTGGTTAAAAATAGGTAAGTTTGAAAGAAAAAAAACCGAAAGTGATCTTTTTCTTTGTAATGAAAATTAGCGCATGACAAATGCTCATAGTTAGTAGTGCCTACAGAAGTGCAACAATTAACACTGTTGTAGAATACGTAATACCTGAAGTAAAACTATTACCCAAGACCTGGAGAATTTTAAGGCTATAGTGAAAAGTTACATCGAAGGAGTTGATAAATAGATTTATATATGTAATAAATTATGCATGTGTAAAAATAATTATAGCTATTACAGTACTAATTTTCCTCTTTTTTTAACCCCTGAATGTATGAAGTTTTTTCAGAGGGTAAAGTCTCCTGCTTCTTCCATTGACTGTGTAGATTGCTCCAAATACGTGAAAAAAAAAAAAGTGTTATCTGGCTTGGTAGAAGTATATTTTATAATTTATCAGCTTAAGTTGTGAACTGTGGCTTGTGTGTGTGAACAAGCTTGGTTTATGGTATGAACTTCTATCCAACTATTGTCAACAGAACAATAAAATATTAACTCGGTAGATACCTTTTTTTTTTTTAAATATATAGCTGTAGATGACTTACGTGAACACATGTTGATTGTTAGAGACTGGTCCGAATGGTGGACAATGTGAATTGCGCTCCTGTGTTTGTAATTAGAAGCAAATTAATAATACTATGTGCGATATTTTAATTTATTTTAGTATGACAAATATTCATTTTGCACTCATGAAATAGACAGATTTTTTCGTGTTCCCATTCTCTAGATTTGAGATACTATTATCCAAATCTCGTGTAATCATGGCTGTTACAGTATGTTATTGGATCTCATAGAAGACATCTTGCTGTGATGGTTAAAGATAACATCGAGCGATTGAATGATTCATAGTAACACTTCTGACGATTTTATTTGCAGTTTTTAGTAGTTCATTTAATTCTGTTGATGATAGTTGGGTCTTCTTGCACACAAGTGTCATCACATGTCTTATATAGTAGGAATATGCTGATTTTATTAATTATTAGTAGCAATGTTTTATATATTTTATTAAGTTAATGATTGCAAATTAGGTTTTATTGAATTTCTTTGTACGATATAAGCAATATTATTATATTACGGCATTGTATTATTGTGATATTCTTTAAATGATGTTGCATGATTTTATATTTCTAAAGTTTTTAAATAAAGTAAAATATTGTTGTTTTTCATGTTCATGTAAGTTCATGCAGATTACTTGTTCTAGAATTTTGCAGTCATTTTTATTGAATGAGGAAATATTTTGCCTTTTTTTGATCATTATTTTTTTTTTTCTAAAAGAAAAATCAGTCAAAGTAATAAAAAGTAATAAGAATTTTGCATTTGCATTTTCGTTTAATAATTATTGTTGTATTAACTTAAAAGACACATACTAATGTATTTTTTACAATTTATAGGTAAACAATGCAACTGCACGAGTTCAAACCAAAAAACCACCAACCGTTCCAAATGGTAAGTTTGTGAATTTCGAAACCTAACGTTCACATTGAGAGTAGAGAAGTATTAGTGTGTACATACGTGCATTTCTCTTTTATGAAATCCCACCGAATTGGCTGTCATATGTTTGATTTTTTTATTTTTTTTACTATTATTGTTAGTGTTATTTTCTTTATACACTCCCATAGCTTCGAAATTGACTCGTTTAACATTGTGAACAGAATAATTAAAAAACAAATTACAAGCATGTGTAAAGACAAAAAGTATAATGTAAGAAAATGCCTTGTATATATATTAGAAAGCAGGCAGATAGACTTAGCTTTTGATGCTTGGGTGTTGGTTGGGAAAGTAAGAATATTTTTTCATACATGTTTATGTCATGTGTGTACACTTTTTTTTTAATTACTTAGTCCCTGCAAAATCTGTAGCCATGCTTTCATGTTTTTTATTGTTCCTTATGAGTTACAGAACTAATTATGATTTTCTGTACACATTGTTGTCAAAACTTCTTGTTCTAGATTGCAGTGTTATACATTTTACTTTTTTACAATTTTAGTTTTTCTAACTAGGAATGGAACGGTGCCTACACTGGGTGAGATAATTCTTTCTTGGTGTGGATTTGATTGTTGTGGGGTTTTGTAGTTGTAATGCTGTAATTTATTATTTCTTCCACATTTCTTTAATGTTTTTTGCTGGATTCTAGGCTGCTCTTGGAAGCGGATGTTGTGGTAAAGAGCAATGTTATCACATTCAGCAAGCTGAACCTTTCTATACAAATACCCCTTTTTTCATATATATATATATTGTCTATTTCTGTGGTCGTACTTAAAAGTTGTAGGCATAAAATTTATAAATCGTTCCTTTTTTTAACAATATTAAAAAATATCCTGAAGTGTCACTATCCCTTCTTCAATTTCTCTTCATTTTTAATAAAGTATTTTATATAAGAATTGTGATACAGTAGTTGAAGAATTTAGGTGTGAGCTTCATAGAGCCAGCCTAGATAATTTTTCACTGCCAACAAGTCAGCTGAAACTTGCTGGATACTTTCAACTTTGTGGCCATTTTTAGTAGATTGCGAGTTAAGTAGGTTTGAGAGCTTAGGTCAGTGTAGGAGAATATTCACTGCCAACGAGCCAAGAAATGTGTATAAAAAATTCATATAAGGAAAGTAAAATCAATTAACAAGGAATAAATGCACCTTTTACTGGCAACAACCATAAAAAGAGAAAACGTTTGCACCATCTGTGGGGAAGGGACAACAAAAGTTTTTATGTTGAGTTGATCATAGTAGTTATGTGATAAGTTGTATATGGGAGAGAAGTGTCTTGTTGGCTGTGAATTAAAAAAAAAAAAAAGGTGCTTGTTTTGATTGTGGTTGACTGCACTTTATTTGCATGGCAGTAGATTATCACTCCTTTTTATGTGCACACTGTATTTGCAGTGTAACCAGGACTGTTTACGAACATTTCGTGATAATAGATTAGATAATCTATGTTTAGACGTCTTGATAACTTAGCACTTTTAATCTATGTTCTTGTATCTTTATTCTTATTCTCTATTCTTGTGGTAATTCTACTGAGCTGAAATTTTATCAAGTTTTTTAACTTACTCAGCTGCCTTTGTGTGCACATACGATGAATGTTGACAAGTGTTAGTCTGGTGCCTTGCACATGGAATGTTTTATTATTATCATCATTATTATTATTATTATTATCAGATATATATATATTTTTTTTTTAATTTCTTGATGGAGTGTGTTATGTATATATTTATATGGCTGATGGTGTTTTATTCCTAGTGATACGTATAATTTGATCATGTCTTTGCATCATTTCCTTAATTTTTGCTGGGAGGGGGAGATAATGAAAATATTGACAGGTATTTGATGAATTATTTAAATGTTCAATGCCCATACCTTATTTATGTGCAAAGAAAAAAATAATTTTAAATTTAATCACAGCTATTGTTATAATTATATGTACATGTATTGTTTCTTCCCAGTATTACAGTTTTTAAGAAGTCAAATCTAAGATCCACAGTGCTTATTTTAACAGTAACTTTGTTGTATTGAATTCCAGATATGAAGTAATTGACTTAGGATGGAATGTTTCATATAGTTCTTTCTTTTTTCCTTTAAAAATATATTTTTTGTCTGTGTTGGATCTTTTTATGAGCATTAATAGGTTCTAGTAATACAAAACTGGGTGTGCACTCAACCCATATGTGAGCTTGCACTTTTGTAAGTGATAATAGGCTTGGCTAATGTTATGTTGTATTAGGATACAGATTACCACAAGTGCCATGGTCCTGGGTTGGGGGAAACGCCTCTTTAACCTCTCACACTAACCCCCTGATGCTGTCTTCTCGACCTCTCCGGCGTAGGTAGGTCATTGTTCCCTCACTGTGAAATTTGAACAGTGTGAAAATTTGCCATGATTAATGTTCAGATATATTTCCTTTGCATGGTGTGAAAATATTTTTTTAAATAACATTTTATGTCCAAATCCTTCGTTGACCCTACATTAAATTTTTATTTTATACTTTTTTTTTTTTTTTTAATTTTAAATTTTCATCTTAACGAAATTTCATTTTGATGGAACTGTTTTTAATTTATGTTAGTGCTTCAAATGGCATCTTGTTCTATCTACACTGCATATAGATTTCATCTACCAAGTTCTTGAACAATTATATTATTACACTGAATAAATTAACTCAAAAAAGCCACATATGACATGTTCAATGTTATTTGATGCAGAATTGTCGATGTAGTTAAATGTTTAGTCAGAAAAAGAGTAGCTCATCTAAGTTTATTACAAAATATAGCATGTGAGAAGAAAAAAAAAGTGGCATGTGTTTTTAAGTAGTAAACTTTTTGTTTTCTTTTTAACAAAGATTTCAACTACTTAGTTCAGAATACATGTGTTCTCTTTCAATTTATAATTGGCTAGTCCATATAGAATGTAGTCTTAATCAGAGAGAAATAAAGAAAATAGAATTTTGTTCAGCATAGTAACGTGTATCCAAGTATAGTCACTCTGTTCAACTCCATAGAACTCCTTAAATACTTTTTTCCAGCCTACCTCTCGCAGTAGATGTGGATTTGGGCCAGTAAGTGGTTTTATAATATACTTCACCCTTCAAGGCTGTTTCAATAGAAGAACAATAGTACAAGTAGACAAGCTGTAGCCCATAGTTTCTGGAATGCTCAGAATTTGATAATTTATGTTTACTACTATCTATCTACTTGTGTACATTTTTTCAATTCATATTCTTTCCTCTTGTGGTGCAGTTTTCTCTTTTTCTATTAAGTGCTCACTGTGTAACTGGCTGTGATAGTTTTTTGGATGTAAAAAAAAAACTGCACTCGCAGGATTTGATGTGCTTCATCCGATAATGCTATACTCCATTGCATTGAATGACCTTTAGCATCATAGGATATATTTCTGTATACCATATTTCTGCATTTGCCTTGCGCAAATCTTTGTAGTGATAAAAACAGTGAAGATAGAACAGAGTGCAGGAAGCATTCAAGAAGATGTTGGTGATGCTTCCTTGAATGTATTAGCTAATTGTTTCACATTATGCATGAACAATAACAGAACCAAATGTGATGCCATTATGTTGCACTAATGATATGTAGATTAGATCTGTCATAGATAATTTTGCATATAGCTGTGATTTATGATTTTGGAAATTGCATTTTGTTCACATAATGATCAACGCCATTGTTGTGTTATTTATTTTCCTTCATAAAAAATTCAACCCCCCCCCCCCATATTCTGACCATTAAAAGTAAAAGAAGACTAGGTCATCACATTGTTTTGAATTCCCGTTCCCTGCCTCTCCTCTTACCTGAACAGTATCCTAGTTTTCTTCTCAACCACCATGGCTCTGGTATTGTTTGGTAGTGTGGCCTGTGGTTTCTCCTAGTACCACACTATCCCCTGTGGGGAGGGTGTAACCAACCTGTCATCCTGGTTGGCCTTGGTTGTTTTATTTAATTGGTGTGGAATTACTTGGAATAAAATTTTAAATAAAGCTGATATTGGACTTGGATCTATGGATTGTACTGTCTGTTTTATTTGGATTGGTATGGATTTGGAATGGTTTGGATTGGACTGCTGGTACTGAATGTTTTCCCTTGCATGTTTGCCTGGTTTGGCCTTACAGCGGCGGCTCTTCGCGGCGTTGCGATCCAACGAGGCCGTGCACGAGCCTATCCTACGGCCGCTGCCGCCGCCGCAGCCTTCGCGCGCCACCCTACTCCACTAACTGCAGCCGCAGCCACTGCTCTGCATGGCTATACACCGTAAGTCTCCATACTGAATTTCACTGGCTTTTGTGTCTACATCACAACAAAGGGTTCGCACCACAACTTCTGTGTGTGCAAAAACTTTTTTCTCTGGACTGTAGATGAATGCCTCATAGTCAGTAGTCTCATTCTAACAGTAACAAGCAATGTCATAGTTTTTTACCATTGGGGTTACCAGTCCTGTTTTCAATGTAACTATAATAGTAATAATGTATTCAATTTTTTATTAGTAATTAATCATCCTTATTTATGAATTAATAGACCTTAATATTGGGATATTTGTCCTATGTTATATTCTCTGAAATCTCTTTTACCTTATTTCGTATTTATTCATGTACATACATTTATTTCCCTGTGTGTTTCTTTGCGTGAAATAAGTGTGTGCGTAAGTGAATGTATGTTTGTGTGTGTGTGTGTGTGTGAGAGAGAGAGAGAGAGAGAAATATGTTTAATAAAATTAGCTCGCCTCTCTTTTATCTATATGTATTGACCAGCGACATAGAAGTAAAAGTTGAATACTTAGTATCAAATAAATTTCTTCGAACCTATAGAAATTTTAGTTTTCTTTGTACGTGCCGAAACAAATGGTGCTACGACTTCAAACAGAAGAAAAAAAGTTATTTCTTAACGTATGGAATTATTTTATCATTCAAGCATTATATTATTTTCGTATAATCAATTGCTTAAAGCAATAAATTTCATGACTACAGCGCATCTAGGTCCTCACGGCTTTCGTTGAAAAGGGGAGTATCACGTTGTCAGCGCAGCTACTTCCCTTGGCTGCGCTTTGTCTTACATTTCTCAACCGAAATCGTTTAATGTTACAAGGTCGTGTTTTCCCAGCTGGCGTGGTTTAATCTTTTGACTCACCGCGTACGAATCATCATTAAAAAAGTTCCTTAAAAAAAATACCTTCACTATCCCATCAGGCCAATACCGGTATGATATGTACAATGCCTGGTCCTTACCATACATATTCCTTTGGTATTAAAATTAGTCTTACCCAGAAAGCTCAACTCTTCAACAGATTGTCCATTCACCCTCGAAGTACATAGTGGCATTTCCAGAATTAGTAGAAAAAGTTTTCAAGTTAATATTACAAGACGTTACGAGATAATTTTGTAGAAGTTCGGTTTTGTATTAAAGTAAAGGTTGTGGTAATAAATAGCTCTAAGTCGTAGGAAACCAAATTCGATGGAAAATATTAATATTTTAGCCTGTTATATTTAACCCCCCTCCCCCCTCGTCTCTGTACAAAAAAATCCGTCAATATTAATTAATGTAGAAAAGCAAGAAAACACTTTAAAAACACGAAATCTGAAATATTGAAAGACTGCGTCCGATCGAAGAAATTATTCAAGTCTGGCGTATATGGCGGGAAAACTATATATATAAATACTAAAGCAAGGTATAAAAAGAAGTTAGTTAGGCACATAGCTAGTTGTGTAGAAACGCAAATCACACACAAAAATATAGTGGTTATCTTTCGCAGATACGGCATGTTCATGGAAAAGATGCTCTTATGAAATATTGCCTGTTTCCTAAATATGCCTTATTGCCGAACACTAGTCACTATATTTTCGATTGTGATTTGTTGTTCTGCATAACTACCTGTAGCTTTTTGTTTTAACTCTATTTCATCTACTTATATACATGTAGTAAATAGAGTAACTCTCGTATTGGAGCTGCTGAATACGCATCGTACGTTAGTAGAAAAGAGAGACTTTGCGGAAAACTTGATATCAATGAATTGTACTAACGAAATCCAATCACCAGCATCAGTCCAACATAAATACTCATATGTAGTAAATAAGTAGGTTTTATGAATTCCCATGAATGTTAATTTCTTTTTTCATGAACATACTTTTACTTAGTATGTCAAGCGTGTGTGTAAAATACTCATCCTCTGTTTGTGGCAATGATAAAAACATATTTATTCTTCTTTTTCACTAACAAAGTTTCTATATTCATTCAAGTTTACTAGAAAGAAAAGTGTGTTAATGTCGTGAAAGAAATTAACCTTAATTCTTGTTACCGATTTCAAAAATCGAGTAATTCTGCTGTTTCTAGGCTTTTGCATTGATCATGGTGTATTTTCGGAGTATGTTCTTTTACTGGCATTGAATAAAAGGTTCGAGTCGAGTAACTGGCGTATCTTTTTCAGTGATGATACAATTAATTGTTTCTTTTACAAAACAACAAATATTCGTAGTTAACCATAAAATGTTATGCTAATTGAAGATTTATGATTTTACATTGCCAAAAGCAGAGCATTGTTACCCTCTATTAAGGCAAAATATTTTTATAAGAGTTATATCAGAATGTTGTTAATATGTGTAGGTATGGCTTCTGGTAACCCCAAGTGAATGCATCTATTTTAATCCTAATTGGCTTCCGGATTAAATGCATAGAACGTGTATATTTCTCTGGTGTGCGTTGTATGTTGCATTGTGTGTAGCCTCTGATACTTGTAGAGAAAGTAGTAGTTTGTGTTTGTGCCTGGTGATTGTGAAATAAAATATATATATAACACAAGCTACTTCTATCTAGTTTAGAAACTAAACGCTTTTGTGATGTTGACATAAAAGCCTTTGAAAGAATGTTGTAGTTTAATAATGTTTGATTGTTTGACTTTTTTTTTATTATTATTATTATTATTAAATGTAGTTTCACATTGATAGTTTAACATAAACTGTAGTACATGTAGAGAAAAGAGCTTCTTTTGTAGATACCATTTTTCATTATTGTAAATTCGTAAAGTCTCCTTTTTTGTCCTCGTATATTCTTTGTTTACATAAATAAAACACCAGAAGTGTTTCGTGTTGTAGTTTAGTAGGACAAATGTATTGTTAGTATGCTTTACGTTCTTTTAAACTAACTGACTTCCTTCAAGTTAGAAATATTGAACTAGGATAGCAAAAGAAAATTAAAAAGAAAGTTTTTCAAATATTTAGTACAAGTTATTTACTATTTCGAGAGAATAGTGAAAGATTTTGCATGTAATAGACATTTACTGTATATTTTGTGTTAAATGCAAAATCAAAACTACTCATAAATAGAATTAGACTTAATTAATATTTTTTTATTTCCTTGCTACTGTCAGAATATTGAGATATTAATGAAATAAATAGAAAACAATGTTAATACAAGAAAGTTATTAGTTCCGCGTGGTGTACACGTACGATAGGTATCTAAGAACCAAGGGATCATAGAAATAGGGAAGGAGACTTGTGAGAGAATGACATAACACAAACAAAAATGATTAACATTACCGCATAAAGTTTGTGAACTCAATTTTAATCAGAGAATTTCAAAATGTGCAAGATTAAGGAAGTCTTGGTTGCGTTTATTAAAATTAACTCGAAAAAATCTGCATTGTGATGTTAATCGTTTTTGTATACACGAACAAAGGAAGCTCCAAGTGTGTCAACTGAGAGTTTGTACAGTTTTGAGTGCAGCAGAAAAATGAGCACGTAGCACGCGCGCACACACAATCACACCACAAATTAGACGAGAACGGTTTTAAAAAAAAAACTTATTTTAAATGGCCAGTATTGGCCACAAAGGATTAGGTATCGAAAATGAAATTAAAAACTGGCGCAGTCTTGATAACATTTATGTTTGGAGCTGAAGTTTGTTTTTAGAATATGTATTATTTGCCTTTTCTGCGTTCATGTGTGCTTGTGTGTGTGTGTGTGCGTGTGTGACTGTGCTTCTGTTTTATTTTAACGTATATAAAAATAGAAATATTTAACTGTTAGTTAATCTTCTGAAGAGTTACTTTGTATGAAGAATACTTATAATCAGATTGATTTTGAAAATACTATCCATAAACAGAGTAAGGTTTCATGTTAATTATAACTATCTTTTTTCTTGTGGCTTTTTAATGTGTTGATTAATCGTTTTGAGTTTTCAAACAAGAAAAAGAATTTAAAAAAAAAAAAAAAAAATACTAATAATACTTTACATTTACATTTGTTTCATTTGTGTGTGGTTCACAAAACAAAAGCATTTCAAACAAAAATAGTTGAATTTGTGACTAGAATTAGGTACTCTTGTGTTTGTATATAATCTAACAGTGTTTATACATTTCAGCGGTGTGTATTATGATCCCTTCTTAGCCGCACATGCTGCTACTGCAGATCCTAACTACAGATTACAGGTGCGTAATTTATTGATTAATTGATCTGTTGTAATTCTATTTATTGAAACATTCCAAGTAACATGTAATATACAGTGTGTCTCTGAAATAATACTACAACCTTCGCGAGAGGTGATTAATGACATCAAAACAGAGGGGAAGGGGGGTTTCAAAAAATGAGTGGTTTCGGAACTATAGACGCAGCACAGCATCGCCACAAATCATGTAATATCTGCAAATAATGTCGTAAGCCTTGTTGTCTTAACAAATGACAGTCGAAGCTATCCCTGAAAGGTGTATTTAAGCAACGGGGATGATTAAGGAGTATACATTACAGGGGATTTCCCACAAAAGGACTTTACTGTGATGAAATTGACGTTGTGCGATAGACAGACATTTAAATGTCTTCTCAACGATATACCCCAATGATAAACTTCTCCTAAGCCACGTTCTTTGAGTACAGCTTCGAGTCTGATTTGCTAAATCGACTCAGCGTACGCAGTTGTTCTTTCTAATTACGCCACAGCTAACGATATTACGTAATTTCTGACGACGACGGCATACTTTATATGCCTCTAGCTCCGAAACTTCCCTTTAAAAAAAACCCTACGGAATTTGTTATTTACCTACGCATTATTTCAGTGACATGCTGTATATTGACTTTATTCTGTATTCTGAAATTCTCATTCCATCGTCTATTCATAGCTTTGCAGTAAATAAACAGAGTAATCAAATAACTAATTAACGCTGTAAATTTATTAATTTTAACTGTTTTTATATGTTCAAAGTTTGTTTTGAAGTACATAATTCTTTTACAGCAGTGTATTTTAGCAGTATATTCTCGGAACACAGTACTTTTTTTTTTCCTTTGCGTTGTTGGTACACTTATATTCATGTATGTAGATCTTCAGTGTAATTGTTATGTGGGGGCAGCCTTCTTATTTTACCCACCTCGCCATTAGAACTACCTGTCTTGATATATCTGTTAGTCGTTGCTGACAACTTATTATTTTTAACAGTGGCTGTTGTAGAAGATTTCAGTTAAAATGCTGTTCTTAGCATGTGATAATCAGAGAAATATAAATCGTTTAAGGCCAAATCTGCATGAACAGCATGGATCTTAGCTGCAAGATTTCCGTTTATTATCTGAAATAATTTGGTTTATTTACATTCAATAAAAGTTTCATTCATATATTTAATAGGTATATGGTTGATTATTCTTATAGCATTTGGAGACTATTATTTTTAATTTTTAATGCAAATGACTTTCACAAAAGCAGAATTTAGCATGTAATATAAGCTATCGAGCTGTCACTTTTATTTCTATTTGGATATGATACAGGCATGAAAAGTCCAACCCTGGTGTTTTTCTATGCTCTCTAGCAGGTTATTTGAGTTAACTGTTTCGGACATATTTTTTGACAAGGGCTTTTCTTTATGTTGAGTAGTTTATTTTTGTTTTGGCAGCTATACAGCTTTCTACAAATGGTTCTTTACTTCATTCGTAGGGCGGACCTTCTATAAAAAGGCCGTGAATACTATGTAAATTACAGCTTTTGTCTTGTTTGCTGTAGAGGATATTATTCTATGTACCATAAGCTAGATTGTTTTTACATATATATACAATTTTTATATTTATATATTTATAAACTTTTTCTTCCCTTTATTGAGGCTCCTTATGGTACGTGAACTATCATCAGTAGTGCTTCATTTCTATTTAATAGATTGTACTAACTGGTTATTGATTTTTCTGTTATTTCATTGTGTTGTGTTGGTTTGCTTGTGCTTCATGTTGCATGCTTATAGTTGCTACAAGCCCCCCTCTATTTCAGTCCAATGCTGCTGCTGCTGCTGCCGCTGCCGCTGCCGCTACAGCTACTCCTCTATTAAAAACTCCTCTATCAACTGCCCAACAGGCCAGTTACGCTGCAGCCGCCAGCTACACAGCAGCCGCAGCCAGGGCGTATGGAGCAGCAGCCGCCGCTGCGCAACCCGTGGCAGGCTACGCAGCAGTTGCAGGGTAAGCCACTTGTCAAAATTGGCTTTTTTTGGAAAATAATCACAAAAAGCATTCACCCTGTCAACCAATACCAACCTCACTACCTATCCAAAGTAACCTATACAAATTATTCCTGCCTGTATTATTCCATTATTTCAATACTCTAGATTCCTTTGTTGACCTAATCCACTCGTTTGTCGAAAGTATGATAAGGAAGTAAATAATTTGGGAAAAGATTCTGTATATGTTAGAGGATATCCTTTACAGAGACTGTTTCAAGCTGTGAAATAATGTCACCATACTTAGGAGGAATGTCAGGAATACCTGCATTTCCTTTAGCTTGAATTAGAAGAAGAGGAAGAAAACAAATTTGAGATAATTTGGAGTTAAAATGATTTACTACAATGTTCGTTGGTGGCCTACAAAATTCCACTTTATTCTGTGAGTTAATATCGGATAAAACTGGTTTATCATTTTTCTGTGTATTAATTTATGTCTAGTTAGCTCTCATAGTCACGTAAGTATCTAAATTTCATACTTATTGTTATTTAACCTTACGCGTCACTGCGTTTTTAATAAAATTATTGAGTTTTATAAAATTCCTGTAAATCTTAATATAATTGTCACAGACATACGGTTCATATCTTGTACTCTTCGTTGAATAGGCTTTCAAACGACACCACCCACATGGAGCTGTGAGTTATGAGAAAAGAGCAAGTGAGGATTTTTTTTTAAAATTTTAAGATCCTAGCGGCCCTTACGGCGCTACTTGTAAAAGCATCTATGTTACGTTTAATAAGTTTCGTTTCAATCAAAGGAATGCATCTTAAAAGAAGAAAAATGTAATGCGATACCACGGTTCCAGAAGAAATCCTTAGTAGTAGCTCATGGCTTATGAACAATCATGCTCCAAGAATCACGAACAGACTTCCTCGAAGGGAGGGGGATCGCATTTACTTGCCTTATGAGGGAACTATTGTAGATGCTGGTCATAATATACCTCTGCTTCACCATCAGTTTGGAGTACCTCTTGAGAAAAAGCTCAGAAGGCATCAAATGGCCTGCATCAGTCTGAAGGAGATTCTGCTTTCGAAGTCCAGGTGATCCTATTAACATAGGTACATGAGGGTGGGGGGATTTCACATTTCGTCTCCGGCTCGTATCAACTTTTGGTCCAAGCAGCAGGCTTGATTAGTTGAAAAAAAAAGGTTGATGATCCAATATTCATCAGAGTTATTTCGTACATACTCATGCCCAACTTGTGCACTGCCACCGTGTGGTTCATACACTTATTCTAAAAACGACCTCTAACTTCATTTATCTGTTCAAGAGATTATCCACGGATTTTGTCTGTATCAACACCTTTTAAGAGCTTCCCTTATTTATTCCTTAGAAAAGAATCCAGGCGCCTTTACCGTTGAATTATTTAGGTATTTCTGCTCAAAAATGCTAAGATAGCAAACTCTTCGTATGACAAGACTCTTCCGACAAGAAAAACTAATAAGCAGCACTTGTAACGAACGCCAGACTCACTATGAATAACAAATTTTACCTCCACCTCCTTCAAGAACGAACAAAATAGGTTTCACGAGGTTGTAGAGGGGATGGGGAAACGAGCGAGCACTAATGTTTAAAACTAATGTCTTCAAGGTCATATTTCTGTCAACTCCAATATTACAAATGGCACTCCTTATTTCATTTGGCATTCACTCAGGTGAAAGAAATGCTCCTTTTACGAAAATGTGAGCAAAGTGAAGCATTGAGTACACCCATATGCCTTCCTCGACAGGAACACGTGCAAGCCATTCAAGTTATATCTAATGGTTTTGGTATACGACGACGGAAAATCGCAAAGCATTAGAACAAACGCGTGTGTGTTCAATTATTCGATTATATGAGTAATTAAAGTATAAAGTGTGTTTACAAATGATTTGTAAGGGTTGAACATAAAAAATAGTATTATAAATGAGCTCCCGTGTAGTTAACGCTCCCGTTTTCAGTTCGATACCTGGTAGGGGGTCATTATTGATCCAGCATTGTGAGTATCGTGAAGTCCCAGTAATTATGTGGAAACGCTAATGATACTTCCTTTTCACTCAGTGGTAATCAGAATCGATATTTTGTGGGTTCAGCAAAATTCGAATCTGAGATGTAGTTGTTTTAGATTTTAATCGATACCTCCGTCCTTCTTTCAAAATTGTTTGGCTCAGTGTATGGTCATTTACCTGATCGCTAAATGATCTCACGATCTGGTCCTAGAACATGATAGATTTCTCTGAAAAGAGAAAAAAAAAGGTGGTAAATATAAGCACAGTGGTTTTCCTTTTCTTCCTTTTCGAAGAATTTAAGACTGCATTTTCAGAACACTAAAGAGCGCGATGGTAAAAATGAAAAATAAATTTGGGGATGAGACGCTCATTGGGTTAATGTTTGGTCAGTAATTCAGTAGAAAAGAAATAGTCTTCTCTGCATATACAGAATCTTGGTGTATCAAGATCAGTACGTTAGATATAAATAGTTAGTTCAGTCATCCGACGGGTTTGTGGTGAGCTGGTAACGTAACTTTACTAACAAAAGTTTTTATTAGAAATTTGTTGTTGGGTTAATTTCTAAAATTTGATTGACTCCTCGCGTGACTCCTCTGATTATCAACTTTAAGTGTGTGCAGGAGAGTGATAACTGAATACGTAATCAATTACAAGGGCGTAAATGAGTACCTGCTTGAAGTTCGTACGTGGTCATGTGAGTCTGTAAATCAAACGACTGAGAAGAACGGAGAATACTCAGGTGCTTGTGCAAAGGGTTTTTAAGTCAAAAAATACTTCTTTTGGGAAAATGGAATTGGAAGTTCAAATCATATTGTGATTTCTTGACCAAGTTCATAACGTAGGTACAATTTTGAATTTGACTTAGCCTCCTATACACACGTGTAGAGATTTTTTTTCTCCCTCTTTCCAGTGATGCTTAAAACTCAAAAATGGAGTTTTGTGACCTAACGCCCTTTGCACAAGCACCCGAGAATAATTAATTAATTAATCCCTGAATCGCACACAGCACTTTTGCTCCATACCTAAAATATAAACACTAAAATAACTTCTAATTGTCATCACAGTATTAATCGTTACATTATTCATAGCTACCACACACATCGAAAATTCAGAGAATAAGATCACTCGTAGGATCAATTAGATTTTAGACATGAACAAAATAGAACATCAGGAATTGGCAGTATTATTATTACTGTTAAGGTGTTTAATAAGGAGATTTACCTCATGGCTCCAAGAGACTTCATCACAAATTCGTTGGATATCCTTAACTTAGTCTTACAATATAAGTGAAATAGTTAGTCAGAACTAAGTTTGTGTTCATAAAACTGTCTACAATAAAAAATAATATAGTATTGAAGAAAACTTTGAAATATCCATTCACTTAACGGTGTCTCGTAACATGATGTGCAATCTTTATTTCCAGAAAAGCAGTGTTTAAAAGTCAACAAATGAGTAGCGGTTGTTAGTAATTTTCCCCGTAACTTGGATGCTCAGTGTCATCGACATTTTATAAATTTAAATAGGCATTTTCATTTCTAGGATACTGATAGCTGTCGTAGCTGTCAAAGTGTTATAACTTGGTGTAGCTTTATAGTTTACATCATAATTTCATTTACATTATGTACCTTCCAGTAAATTTGGCTTGTTGTTCCTTTGAGATAACATGTTTCATGGTAAGTAACACAAAGTGAGTGTAGGTGTATTGTGAAGAGTTAATATATTCGCTTAACGTTCGAGAATTGCTCGAAAGATATTAACAAGTTATCATCTTATTCAAGACTATTTCACCTAAGATTAAGAGGCATTGATTTGGCAAATTGATATACAGTGTTAAAATGGTGCATGTTTCGATGTATAACTTTTTTTTTCAATAAGTGCTGCAGGGTAATAAATCTTATTTTGAACAACGAATATAGGGGAGAGGGAGGTACATTTGAACGGGGGGTATCTTAGAACATCGAGGATAACTTTTAATTAATAAAACGCAATTACTTTATTCCAACATTTATATAATAAATTGCGAACACTATGTCACACAACTGTCATTTGTTTTTCTTCGCCATTTGTGTGTACCAAAGAAAAAAAAAATCTGAGATTGTAGGCTTCTGGAGAGAAAAGAACTGTAGCTTATTCTTCCATATTAACTTACGATGTAAGTATATTCCTTCACGTATTAAATTGTTCTTGTTGCTTTCTGATCGCCGTTCTCCCTCCCCCATAATAACAAAATGTGCGTAATTCGACGTACCGGGGCAGCTTTGAACAAAAAACAGGGGAAAGATTTGAGCAAGTAGCTTATGTCCCTACAACTTAAACTTACCGTTGAGAAGAAAAATTATTTTGCAACCAAGTTTGTATTATTAACAGTGTTTGGTTCTTTTCGTTATATCTATTAATGCATTTAAATTAGGCTGTGTGTAAGACTTTATACAGAATTTGTACGAGTTCAAAGTTTATTAACAATTGCATAGTTTCTATTCTTTGTTTCGCTAGTAAAACTTTACTTTCTTCTACTTCAGTATTTGTATTTAAAAGCATTTACTAAGAAAATAATTGAGATTGTAATAAAATTAAGGATTTTCTTTTCAAAGCTGCCTCACCCTTGTCTAAATCTACTCCCTTTGAACGATAGCCTCCCAGTTCCTGCCCTTGCTTTAAGGATAACCTAAAGCAACGATCTCCAACAAAATACACGAAATTTCATTGCTGCTCCTACAAATTCAAGCCTAGAGAGTTCAAACTTTCAGGGAAGAAAGTTCATAAATTCAAGAGCATGATCGATGCCGATTTTTATTTTCTTTTTTACTCATTGTTGAAAGAGCTTCATTGTTATAGGTTTCGATATTCACAACAATAATAAAGCGATTTCAACAATGAAGGGTAACGAAAATAAAAAAATCTGTATCGATCATGCTCTTGAATTGGTTATGAACTTTCTTCCCTGAAAGTTTGAACTCTCTAGGATTGAATTTATAGGAGCAGCAAAGAAATTTCGTGCAACAATAAGAATACATTAGAGATATACGGAGATAGTGCTGCCATCTTTCGTTGGAGATAGTTGCTTTAGATTATGCTTAAGGTGACAATGAAGTACGTCACTTTCTTCGGCGAGATGTAAATGTCCCGATACGTATGTTATTTATCTCTGAACAAATTATCTGAGTATGAGGAAGCAAAATTAAATTTGTCCAACACTGTGTTCAAATGTGCGGCCCCCGCCCCCCTCTCTTCCCTACTGTACCCGTCATTGACAAATTGTAAGGGATTTTGGTATCTGAGACAATGTTAAAAACAACATACATTGGCCGTCGTAATCTGCTTGTAAATTACTAAATAGCGGTACGATTGTATGGTAACGTGGCTAAATTATTATTTTTATTCAACGTTGAATCCTTTTTGTTTGCTTGCACAGTGTAGAGTTAGTATTTTTTTCGGTATTTTGCTGCTCAAAATTTGAATAGAAAATGTGAACGTTATTGAGTAATTTTATTGTTTATGGAGCACACTTAATTTAAGTATCATACGTATGAGATTTTCGGTAACGTTTATTGGAACTATCACTAAAAGTTTGGATTTATTCTGAGAAATAGCTTGTAAGCAGTATTAGATAATATGAAGTCAGTGTTTTCGTCTTGAAGAAAATAAAACAATATTCCGACCTTTTAATTGTAATATACTAGTAACGAAATTAAAAAATCCAGTAGTTTATTTTATTTATTTATAATTATTATTTTCTTTCTTTCTTTAAATTTTAGTAAGCGTTCACTTGTTTCAAGATATGTAACAATCAAAAATGAATTCTGACTCAAAATTGAGTGCTACAATTGTAAAGAACGTTTCTTAATCTCTTGCAAAATCAATTACAATAGACATTACAGGAGCAAATAAGGAATCACAGCATTTGTAATGTTGCCATCCAAAATTATATTCCGTGATTTCCCAAAGTGGTATGACATTTCATTAATAACAGCGCGTGTAATCATTCTGAATTAAAGAAAGAGAAATTCACTTCGCACAAGTTTAACCTGTTTTACCGTATAAAGTTTAATCTTTGTTTCTTACTGTCTACGGACGTTGAATGAACTTTGTTTATATTATGTGTACTAAGTGTTTCTATTTTATTTCATACTATATTCTGAATTGAAACAGTAAATGAAGGACAAAGGATAGAGATTCGCATTCAAAATCAGTTTTTTTTCTGGTGTATTTAAAAATAGAGATTCGCATTCAAAAGGGTCCATTATACGAATGTATAGGTATCCACAAAGTACTTTTATTGTACTAAATAACGGTTGCATCTCTTATAAAAACAGTTTGCAGAGTAAAACATACTTTACCATAACTCATGTAGTATTCACAAGACATCATTTCACATTTGTTAAAATCCTGGATTTTTTTTTTTTTTTTTTTTAATTACGTACACAATATATCATAATCAAACAATTATATCTTTTAAGCCTGTACAAATCAATAATGTACCAGAATACGGCAATTTCTTATATATTGTACTAATACCTCAACAAGCACTTTCGTATATGGCACTCTAATAAAGAAAAAGTCCAGACAATGTCAATAAAATCGACACTGTTCCTAGTTCTTTCTTTTTCGTATGCGCGGATTAACAATTGTTCCATTACACTAAAACAAGGTTACATTAAAAGATTATTTAATTACATTTAACTTCTATCAATGTCTGTCACCTTCCACTGAATTCGATGCCGTGTTATTTCTAACTACTGATGCCCTAATTACGGGAATTACTTTCTGTGTGTGTAATGTTTATAATGTAATTTGGTGTAAGTATTAGACATTTTAAAGTTTTTGTGCTAATTTGGAATTATCTTGCAGTTACGGCCGTGAATATGCAGATCCATATCTTGGCCACAGCATAGGACCCGTAGCCGGTTATGGGGTATGTATAAGATTTTGAGTGAAGAAAAATGTATCAATTTTATTATTTATTACGGCAGCATCCTTTCATTATTTCTTAGTTTATGTTTTTCATGTTCTAACTTCATTTTAGATGGCAATTAAAATCCGAAATAAATAACCGAACCAATCAGATTATTTGTAACCACAGTGTGAAAGAATATTTTCCATTGCCTCTTGGTTTTCACTGCATAAGATTTCCCTGTACGTGACATTAAGGCTTGCAACCAGTTAGCATGGAGAGAAACAAATTTTAACGAGATTATTTGTAGGTGTTCAATCAACGATAGTATTAAACCATGTAATGTAAGATAGGAAGTTTCTACTGTAGCTCGTAAATGTTATTCAGAAAAGGAAAGCAGAGTATATTTCAAGATATTAACAAAGGAATTAGTAACTATATAGGAAGGAAGACAAAACAACTTACTTTAGATCATAGTGAATCATTACTACCAGAACTAGTGGGAGAGAAGTCTGATCCCTTCTTCTAATAATATGAACCACCGCTACACGGCGCTAGTGTCCCTATTAGCGGGTGTGAACTCATGAGTGCATGCAGTTTTCGATATAGAAAAATATCTACATAAGCTAAGGATTCATAAGAAATAAGATTTGTAGTAAATCACAGAAAATTAACAGTACTGATAAAAGAAATTTGCTTGTAATAAATAAATTCACCTGTGAGAAGATCTTTAATTCTCTGAAAATTTAGAAAGCTTCCGGAATGATTCTGCAGACTTGCCGCACATTATTTCTTTTCTCACTTGATTCACATAAAAAAAAAAAGCGTACATTTAAGATAATGGGAAATCAATTTCGATGCCAAGTCCATTGTATGATTTCTGCCACAACCCAGTCCCGTTGATTTGACAACGATTTTGGTGATACTGTCCAAACATTCATAATAAAATGTCGCCCCATAAATTGTTAACTTCTGTGTCACAATAGTCTCCGTTTTGAAAAGAACGTCGAATACACTTTTGGAGGGTTGGGTTATAAAAACTCAATGCATTTCTGGGTGCCATAATTTGTTATGAGGGTGAAAGTGGAAACTGAAGGGACAGAAAGAGAACGCTGACAATTAACAGTCAATAAATTTTGACTTTGTTTTAAAATAGTCAAATTTGGACCTGCCAGATTATACACTAAACAATTCTTGGGAATGGTACTTTTGTGCCACTGCATAAGGTCATTCTTGCAGTCAGTCACGTGTTGTTTTATCTAAAATTCGCTTTTTCTTTGTCTTCTTCCAGTGATGCAGCAGTATTCTTTCTCGTACTTTGTACATTTCTTTCTCGTGCAAGGTCTCGAATATGATTTACGAAAGACGTGAGAGTAAATTCTGTCTTTGGTTCGCAACTGATGATAACTCAAACTTAAGGAGAATGTATAAAGATTGAAGAATGTGTAAATGAAGGATCTTCTAATATTGTAGGGTGGTCATCACAGCTTAAGGAACGCATAATACTAGAATAAAGTTCCAAAGGAGTATGATTAAATTTTGCCGTTAGTATGTGTTTAAATTTTTTTGGCTCCACAGATATTCTAAGGACTCTGAAGTCGTCTTGGACGTGTTGTTTCCTAGGTTTAATTCCTCTAAAAATTGGCTCAACAGATTGTGGGATGACGACCCTTTGTAGAATGCTTTAGCTGGCATAGATGAATTTAATGCATCGACGTCGTTGATGTCTCACGTAAATTATTCTGCCACTTCGCTGTTACAAAGTCCGTCCGTCGTTGTTTCACAGAAAAAAAATTCTTATTGCGTTAGCAACACTTATACTGAATAACTGAAAAGTTCCTGCATTCATACGTTGGAACGACGTAGGGTATATGTTAGTAGATGTTAATTTAGGACAAGAACGGATTCCAGTAAATGCTATTGACACATCGGTAGAATGAAAAATTTATTTAACCGTTTTTGTACATGACCTGACCTTAATCGTGGAAATAATTTCTAATACATTTCACTACATGAACTGCGTCTGAGAAAGCCCATACTTCTCTGTCTTTATCTGGTGAATTGAGAGAACTGCACCTAAGATTGTTCGCGTGACCGTTAATTCCTAAATTTATCCATGCCATTCTGTTGGACTGGCTTCCATCACAAGTAATGCCATTTATTCTCGCTCCAGCTTTTTCCAATTGTATGATTACTTGGATAAACTGCAGAAGGCTGAATCCAATTGTGCCGAAGAGTTGCATACATAAAAACTAAAGCATGATTAGCATAAGACTTTCTTTCTCTCTCTCTCTCTCTCTCTCTTTCTTCTTCTTCTTCTAGTGTTAAATTACCCAAATCTACAAAGTCGTCGACTTCTAGGGAACATGAATTAAATTGAATTTCCTCTTAAGTTTTACTTCATCAAATATAACTAACAATGCCAGTATGTTTATTTTCTTCGTTTTCAGTTTTAAAAATTTTAGAAATTTCATTTGAAGCATTTGCGTTGAGACTGCAGATTCATTTACGTAATCTTCTCAAATAAACTTCAGACGGAAGCGGCAAGAATTCACGACATAGACAATGTCTATAAACTTTGGGAGATTTAATTTTCAGTAATGAACTTTCCAAAATAAATTCATTAGAATATCGCATTCCCTTTGGACAAGAAGTTTTGGCACCTTTTCAGAATTGTGTCGACAATCATTTTTTTGTTTTCTACTTAAATATTTTGTTCTGGTTTGCTCAGAATTTCGTTCTTTGTTTAACGAAAATGCTCTGGCTCTCTCACAAACAAGTTTATTTTTCATTCTGATTAAATTTCGATTCAAATATTTACATTTTCTTTTTAGATCCAGAATGATTTTCTTAACATTCCCATCAGCTGCGTGCTGAGTCACGGAGCACAGGGAGGAATGGTTAGTATTTATCGAGGAATAAAGTTATTTTTGTCCTTTCTCTCTGTAGTGGAATTTTACGGGTCTTGACGGTAGTTGATAAATACTTAGGCTGATTTGGGAAAATATGGGGAACACCTCCAGGCTTTAAAGACAATGTATGCCTCGGAATGTCAATGCTATTATTATTAACAAAAGAGTCTGAAAATGCGCGTCACAAACACGTGATTTATTTGAAAGAGCTTTATCGTTTCTGGGAATTGTCCGTGTCCATTTATCAAATACCTGCTTGTCTTGCGGTGGCTTAACTTTTTTTCGTTCTGATACATGTCATATCATGTCTTACACCCCGGAACAAAACACGTTGGCATTGTGCTTCTAAAGAAATATCAATACACTGAACTGGCCTCACAACACTAGAAACATTAGTTATTTTATATTGCTATTCATGCTGCGACAACAGTTATGCATTCTCACAGTCCAGG
Organism: Lepisma saccharinum; assembly: GCA_022664845.1. Lineage (NCBI taxonomy): Eukaryota > Metazoa > Arthropoda > Insecta > Zygentoma > Lepismatidae > Lepisma > Lepisma saccharinum. Next base: position 24,145 of record JAGDQP010009954.1, read on the forward strand.
TGAGAATTCGAGTCACCTCATCCCCAAAATGATCGACGTTATTTCTTCTTAGAAATATCCTAAGAATATTTCTTCTCGGAAATGTGTTACCCCAGAGCAGTACAAAACCATTAGAAGTTGCTAATGTATTCTAAGGCAGTTTATATGATCACGAAAACTGGAATCGAAGTTGATAAATTTATTACCTCGCCTTTCAAAACTATCAAAGCAGTCAGCTTGACGACTCATACACACAAATATATGTACAAAAAAAAAGTGTCACAAACACATTTAGACACACAAAATCAGTCTCTCCCAACAGTAACTAAAGTACTTGACTCTAGAGTATACCTATCCGTAAAACCCGCAACTAGCGATTGCAGTGCCACGGTGGCCGAGGAGCCTCTCGCTTCTGTATCCCTAACAATGGTAAAAGAGCGAAAAGATTACACTTTCTCATCTAGTCGTTGTGTTACTGATATCAGGAGATTTCTTTCTTTCATATGTTAATACTATTCTACCATAATTTTATTTAAATTACTATTATATTGACTTGCTTTCAAATCCATATTATAAACTCGTGCAAAATCAGATCAGCAGGATTTACTTGAATATGAATAAGTATCTTTTTTTCTTTATTATGAGAATGTAAATTCAGTGGGGTCCTGTTTGATATCTACGATTAATGAGATCACTTAAAAAAAAATAATCTTAAACGCGTTTTTCGTGAAAATTGTTAGAAATTTCATTTAAAGTTTACTTACTCTTCATCCCATCATTTTAGAGTGTTAATTATAAATAATCAATCTCAAATTCACCAGTGAAGGAGGTTATTGAAAACGTTTGAGGAAGTTTACCATAACTTTAAAATGGTGGTGGATATACGTGTAATAGATAAAACAATTAAATTTTCCAATGTGATCACTGTCATTCAGTTCGAACATGCTTTCGTTCGTGGCGAGGTTTGAAATATATGTCATTCACTACTAACTTCTATCCAGGTAAACAGCTTCTTCCCTAGGTTTTAATGGCCAAATTTAACCTCCAATGTCAAGGCAAAAGAGGTTTGTAAGTCACCTAAATCGCAGTTTTTCAGCTTTTGAGTTATCATTTATAATTATGTGTGGAGGCCTACAACAGCTATTTCCGTTGTAGTTCAGGTAAATACTAGCAGAAGTCCTATATGATCAGTGTGGGCAAAAATACCTTTCATTTATGTCCTAAGCTGTCAAGGTAAAATATTAGGAAGTTGTTATAAAGAAAGTATTTTCAATAACATCCCTGATCGATGTTTTTTTTTTTTTTTACTTTACAGGCAGCTGTATACAGGAGTAGCTATAATCGTTTCGCCCCATATTAATACGACTGAGAAAAAGAAGAGGAATCTTCGATCAGACATGACAGTTCATTGCTCACATTTATCAAGTTTTACTCATTACATTATCAACGGTCTATCGTGAAAGAACCTTTGTTTCTGGACCTGTGATGGCACTTGTGTACTCTGTGGATCTGTTTTTCAAGTGCCAGTTTTCCACTTAAGTTTTTCAGCGTTGATTTGTACAGCAAACTACAAAACAAGGAAGTGTATCAACAGGTCACCAAAACTGTACCTGATGAGCAGGTCGTGCTAATTTTTTTTTTCCACCGTCAGTAGAACGGTTGCACCATTCAGGCTCGTAATCCAGTCGAGTGGAATTAGCTGCAGTAATGGAAGATGCGAATTGGCAGCTAGGACGAATTTCTTTTTAAGTTTAAACAAGAATAAAAAATCAATGTGCACCGTAAATGGTTATGCGTCACCCCCCCGTTACTCCGCCGTCTTATTTGAGTTTCACATGTGTGAAGTAGATTACACAATTTTGTGCATCGTGTCAGAATTTCATCAATGTTGCTGTGGCTACATTCCATCTTTCCAAAATAAAAAAAAAAACACCAACCTTATTTTAACTTAATCTCTTTTTATTGTCTTCGAATTTGCATAGTGAAATTATATTTAAAAAGAATATATATATATTTTAAGTGTAGTCTTTATGTGTTAAATCTGGTTGTTTCGAAAAGAAAAAAAAAAATCAAGATTCTATTCTTATTTCTTTTTTTTATATGTATATCGTTACGTTTGTTTTTCATGCTATTTATTGTGGTAGTTCATAACCACATAAATAAAATAAAATAAAAAAAAGTTGTGTGGGGAGAATCTCGTACTCACTCGTACGTTTACAGATAATAGGTGCCACAAAATGGACGTTCTTAGAGCACACATTATTTGTGTGTTAAGCTTTTTTTAAAACAGTCGTGTTATTCAGAAACAAATCAGAGTACTTTCCTCGAAGCACTTCAAAAGAAAAATCATGTAGAATATAACGAGATTATATATAAATATATAAATACTTATAATGTCACGCTGTGAGATCAAAAAGTGAGATTTTTTTTAGTATAAATATGGCAGTGACTTTATCAAGTGATATCAAAACTTTTTTTGTGCTACCAGTTGGATTAAGTACATTTTTTTGTCAGTTTGTAGGTTTCCTCATTGCGGGGACTGAGCATAATGGCCCAGGTTTGGACTGATATTATATGTAATATATAAAGGAAAATAAAACTGTGGCTGTCTTTTATATACTCATACAAAATACCCATCAACTCCAATTAATAAGAGGACTGGAATCGTAAGAATATAAAATCATATTGGAAGAATCGAATATTGTAATAATAGCAAATGTCATTTATTCAGTTTAATTTGATAACTGACCCGTTGTATAGACTTAGAAGAGTAAAATCGTAACATACAGTTGTAATATTATTATTTTTTTTTTCTGAATATTTTGAGAATGTATTTTGCGGAAAATTGATATCACGCGATTACCAGGTATTGTTTATAAACTCAGTGTGATTGCTGATGATGCAATTTACAGGTACACTACGAAGCTCTCTGTCTTTGTTATAATGAACAAGTGTAAAGATGTGAAAATCATGTCAGATAAAAATAAAGAAAGAATGTGATGGACATGTGTTTAGTAGGCAAAAAAAGTCTGTGAAAGAGAATACTGATTTTATCTATATGTAATTTCTACCCCTCCCCAATATTCCCTCGTGTAAAAAAAAAAAATAATGGGAAAAGGAAGAATGTGACTATTTAATGTATTGTACACTTTTTTAAAAAATAGAATTGTAGCACTGTATTATATGTGTTATTACAACATGTCACATAGATTGCAAGTGTTTTTATATACATGAAACGAAATAAGTCAATTCGAAGGGATATAACTTTAGACGTTTTAGACATTGTAAAAAAGAAGAAAAAAAAGATTTTCTGCGAAACATAATTTGTAGGGAGGGAAAAAAAACATTCACATCACCATTACGTTGAAGGTAAAAAAAAAATGTGAGTCATTTATTATACGTCTTCTATATGATATAGTTGGTGGTTTTGCTAAGTGTTAATCTCTTAGCACCACTGTGTAATAGTAATGAAAAAGGTCTCACTTTCCTATCCTTATTACTAACCCTCTATTCAACTGAGAACAGCGTGCCTTTAGTGCAAAAATGGTTGTAAATAGCCTCACCATTTATAAACAGAGATCATGTAGAATAGTTTCGTACAGTCAACCATTTTGTACTTTATGGCACCTGATCAACCAAAGACATGACCAGTATTTTTTCTGCTCAATCTGTTAAAAACAAAATAAAATACTGTCTGTATTTGTAGGTCATGTACAGACCATGTAAAGAAATGGCTACGGATTGTGGGATAGGAATCGAAGTGGTAAATATAATTTTTTTAAAGAAAAAAAAATATAGAAGTTAATTTTTAATGGAAGAGTAGTTTGTAATCGGTTACAATATTGCTTTTCTCTGCACTTGCTATTTCAGGAAGGCAGAGCTTTAATGTTCTTTCTTCAAAAAGATAAAAAAGAAGTCTTCCCATAGCACAAAAAAAAAAAAAACGAATATCGCACATTGGATGTTATTAGTGAGGAAAGTGAGCACAAATTTTATGTGACCAATCATTTTTTTTTTTCTCTCTCTCTCTCTCTCTTTCTCAATTTTATCTTGTGTTTTATTTTGTATTTGAAGATTACTCGTCTGGGGACTTTATCCGCATTTGAGTTTGATCGAAAAGACAGATGTGTGTATGTTGCTAAGTCAGAACTGATATTAACTACAAATCAATTTGCAAAGAAATTTGAAAGATGAATAAAAAAAAATCAGATATTCTAGTTTTTCATCTAGTGTTTGTATTCTATTTTAGTGTTTCTTGAACTGTGTGAATCTCTTTATATTGTTCTCATGTGCAGTCATCACTTGTACAAAAACCACCTGTACTCACTGTCTTATGTATCAAACTGATGGAATAAAAGGCTCTCAGAATGTAAACAGAGATACTTTAATTAATTGCAAAACTGTATTATGAAATATACTTGCTTCTTTTGTTTTTGAAATGTAGCTGCTGCTGCGAAGTTTTCATAGGTAAACGGAGGCTCCATCCCTGTTGTAAGAGATCGAATTCTATTGTCTGTAGAAGTACAAATGTCTGGTACGTACAAGGCCAAACCGCGCTTGCGTATGCAACTAAATTTTCTAACAATAACATGTAAGTATAGATTAAATAATAGCATGGACTTATACCGCTTACCTATTTTCATCTGCGCTAAAATTGATGGGTTTTTGCTTAAAGGCACGTGATTTTGAACCCTGCCGTTAGGTGGCTATCACTGGAAAGAACCAGCGAATGAAAGTAGTCCCAAAGCCACCTAACGACAGGGTTCAAAATCACGTGCTCCTTAGCGCAGACGAAAATAGGTAAGCGGTATAAGTCTGTTATTTAGTCTATAATGTAAGTATACATTCAACCAATGGGTTCGCAATCAATCAGTTATGAAATAGTTCTTCGTGAGTCACAGTCAAGAGTTTATATGGAAGTGCGCACCCACGCAACCGATATTCAACTATAAATTTGGCTAGCGAAAGAGATTGTGGTTTCACAATGGTATAATCAGATAAGTTGTACAGCAATTAGGTTGCGTCAGTCACTACCTAAGATTTATATGACAGTGAGCACGCATGCAATTGTGAGTGAACCAAATATTTAACTATGAATTTGGTCAACCTGTAGTTTGGCACGCTGATTGATTGCGCAACCATGAGAGGTAGGTGAGCGTCTCTCTGTCATTTGATGAAGAAGTTGCATGTGTGTGCTCGGTATCGCCATGGGCGAATTAAACTTCCACGAGTAATACTTCTATGTCGTCCCGTAGCGTGCGCGTTGTCATATAAACTATTACCCAACTGATATTTATTTACCAGCGCTAGGAATAATAGTTTAGTTGCTCCCAAAGTTTATGGTTCCTTCAACGTACGCCAAACTTGTTGATTTCGTGAGACGAAGTCCTATGAGAGATGAAGTTAAGTGAAATTGTGTATATCTTTCACAAAACTAGGTCCTATAAAAGAAACTTGGACGCTTTAGTATATACGGAGTTCTTGGGAAGGGAGTATGATCGGTCGAAAGATATTAAATACTATTAAAAACTCCATTAAATACTATTAAAAACTTCATGTTGTCATCTGAAGTTCGAAGAAGAGTAGCAAACTCGAGGTTATGAGACAGGCTGAATCAGCTATGGGATTTTTTTTATTTTTTTTTCGTGATTGTCTACTTTTATTTATCTCCAATCAGGGTTTTGAGACTACTATTAATTATTTTCATTCAGTATTCAATTTGCACGTGTCCGTCATTTCTTCTTCCGCCAAGACGAAGAACTTTCAAAGCCCGAAATATCGCGAAGAACTGTGTATATGCATGTGTGTGTTCTCATATGAAACAACCGGAGTGGCAATTTACAGCTATCTCACACAAACAAATATATACATGTCACTACAATATTTCATGCCCACAGTGACACTTAATCATATGTAGAGGACAAAACGACGTGCACGTGTTTGTTGAATAAGCACAAGATTGAGGAGGCAGTGGTGACACGTAGCGGACGACGCATCAAGCTTCGAGAACCTTCGTATTAACAACCAACGTCGCTTCGGCACTATCAACAAACCCGATGCCCCAGTCTCCTTACACACCGAGTCCCACAACACCAATTTTGATCGATCTATCCTGGTTGCCATAACTCACATTTGGCCCCTACGACCAGCACCTCAACACGCCGTCTGTTGGAGGGCGCCTTTATTCATGGCTTGAGCGCGAAAATAAAATCTGACCTTAACCTTCAATAACTCTAAACCTCCCGTTTCCGCTGCACTTTCAACACACTTCCTTCTACGATCCCACCCTAAACTTGCATGCTATACAGTTGTAAATTGTTCCAATCTACGCGCTGTACAGCAGTCAGTTGTTCTCCATGGTTGATGCGTCGCCACTGTCTCCTCAATATTGTACTTATTCCTTAAACATGTGCACGTCGTTTTGTCCTGTACACATGATTAAGTGCTATTGTGGGCACGAAATATCGTAGTGACCTGTATATATTTATTGGTGTGTATGCTCTAATACGGAACATACAACTATGCCTTCATTTTTCTCTTAAATTCACTTTACATATATTAGGGTGGTCCTTATTTATATGAAGAAAAATAAATTTTGGAATTTCTTTCCTCCCCCCCCCCCCCCCCCTAAAATAGGTTCAATATCAGACCAAAGTAACGCATGAGAAAAATTAGCTCAATTCAATAATATTAAATGGTGCCCCAAACTGCCTAAAGTTTGGAATGCATTTCTAGTATATTGTGGACTTAAGACTTTGTTTCTTAAGTCTGAGTACCACCTAAGCATTCGTCTGACGTCACTGAGGAAATCCTTTACCAAGGGAGGCGAATACCGAGAGCCTCCAACCAACCGGGATCAAGGAGGTGAATATCCTTCCCAGTGTTCGTCTAGTGAACCTGATAAAAACCTTACCTTGAAGCGACAAACACCTGGTAGAATATTCTGGGACGGCGTAGCTGAAAGATAGACATAAATGGGGAATTGACACTAGGAACCCAAATGGAATAATAATCTCAATTCTTAGAAAAAGGTGGGTTTATTAACCCTAGGACTGAACACTAATTATGGAAAAAGGGGCGGAACGAGTCCCACCAGCGGCAAGAGTTTCATACCAAACCATTCTGAATCACAGTTCTACTTACCAGAAGGAGGGTTCAGACAGGGGTCGCCGGCTCCGACGTTCCCAAATACCAACGAGGCTCCAAACCATGCAAAGAACCAGCTAGCTCGCTAGTTCTAAAGTAACGCCCAATTCATTCTGTCCCATAGAATGACCCAGGCTTTGGCTGGACGGCCAGGTCACGAACAGCAGAATCTGCCTAATTCGAGCAATGCAGCGCAGACTCAGTGATCTCTCCAAACTCCACTCGGTAGACTCTCGCTAACCTCTCTTGCCTTCTGTCTTGCTGTCTCGGTATTTAATTCCAATCCGGGAATGCAGGAATTTCTTCCGTGTTGAGCCATCGACCCTGGTGTGACAGTACAAATAGTTGTATGTCTGAGCTAGAAACAGTGGCGGTTTCAAAGTGTGTGATCCCATCCATTAATAATATAGTATATTGCAAAATTCTACAAAACACCCTTATAATCTGGAAACGACTGAAGGGGATGGCACCATATCTTGGACAGAGGTATACTCAGCGCAACCATAACTTGATAACCTCATCACAAGCGGAGTACTACATGTTGGCTTGCGAACCCCCTTCTGACACGTCACGACGTAAGTGTGTATGTGCTCTTGATTTGCGTCGTCTCCCTGCTCATTTTGACTGACTGTTAAGTGGACTCAGCTGGAAGGTGCGAGGCAGGGTTTCCCGTTCATTTTCTGTTGCTCGCACAAACACATCTTGGGTTGATTTTTTTCACTTTCATGAAGGCACAATCGTGGGAATAAGTGTATTGGGTATTTGTACGCGATTTGTGTACAATTTTGACAATTAAAACCGAGAGGAGCACGGACACGTTTCTTGCTCGCACATAACGTAATGGCAGGAAGCAATCTTTGAAATACAATACAAATAGAACAATACCGAAATTATATAAAGCAAACGAAGTTATCCTTAATGCAGTAGAAATTGCTCTACAGTATATTATATATATCTACCTGGAAACGGTGAATCATAACCATAAGCAAACTAATACAAATTCCCAAGGATTCTGCTAGACCACCCAAATGGGGGGAAGGGGGGAGACCCGAGCGCACACACTCAACTTTTAGGTTAATCGATAGAAATCCTGCGAAATTCTACTTACACAGCCCCAAACTGAAAATCTTGGTTGAATCGGCCCCCAAACCACCACACACACACACACCTGTTCCACGTACGTATTTGCCTCAACCGAGCGTAAATACTGATGACGATTTGTTTTGCTTCTGAAGATGTTTCCGTTTTGTATGTTTGCTATAATACCGAGAGGGCGATAGTACCTATTCATTTACATTTTCAATTTCGCGCTCAACACTTGCCATCGTTCACAGCACCCACGTACTCACTCACAAATGCACGCGCTCAGACGGCAGTGACCAGATCAGTGTTGGTGTCTCCTTTACAGAAATTACGTGAGATCTCCTTTTAAGAAAATAGTTTATTTAAAAGTATATCAGAACTTCTCTTCCAGTAATCTGTGCGGCAATGCCATAAAAAGCCGAACACGCAGTTATATATTTTGGTCATTGATGGGAAATTAATAAGGATATTATAAATTACCACGTCTGTATTTTTACCCTGTTAGTATGTTTCATTCATATCATTAATTTCAGATTTTTTCAACTACTATAGAACATCGATTATCCGGATTGATTGGAACCGATAGTGTCCGGAGAATCGATTATTTAAATACAGCGTTAAATATGGATATAAAGCGTACTTAGAGCAGCGCTGGCTTGGTTGGTAGAGCACTCACCTCTGGTGCTAGGGATCCTCGGCTCGATCCCTGCATATGCCATGTGGGCTTTGTGGTGCACAAACACCGTGTGCGTTGGTTTTCTCGGGTTCCCGTTTCCTCCCACTTCCTTCATTCCACCTATTAATTCATCGCATCATATTGAGCCAAAGTTGCCTAAAGGCATTAAAAATCATTCACAATAAAACCTATCCAATCTTGCAATCACTAATTTTGGTTTTAATAGTTTCAGAGTAATAAAAGAGCTCCTGCGTAGCTATGTGATGACCACGCTCGCCTTTGGTGCAAGGAGTCCTGGCTTCGATTCCCGGTGGTAGCTCCATTTCATAATAACGTTTCGGTTGCCCATACCCGTATTACTGGTGTGGGTTGGTGTCAGGAAGTTCATCCGGCCGTAAAACATATGCCAAAACCAAACCCTGTGGAATACGCTGACTCCCTCTCTCACATAGGGGAAAAAGCAGCAGAGACAAACATAGCACTGTTAAAGGACTCAAAAAATTGCACAGAGTACGTATTAAAGAAACTTTAGATTGAACCATCATAATATACAGTGTAAGAGTAATGCTGAAGTTTAAGGATAATGTAAAGCAAAGATCTCCAACAAAAGATGGCAGCACTATCTCCGTATGTGTCTAATGTATTCTTAGCGTTGCACGAAATTTCCTTGCTGCTCCTATATATTCAATCCTAGAGAGTTCAAACTTTCAGGAAAGAAAGTTCATAACCAATTCAAGAGCATGATCGATGCCGATTTTTTTCATTTTCCTTCATTGTTGTTGTGAATATCGATACATATAACAATGAAGCTCTTTCAACAATGAACAAAAAGGAAAATTAAAAATCGGCATCGGTCATGCTCTTGAATTGGTTATGAACTTCCGTTCCTGAAAGTTTGAACTCTCTAGGCTTGATTTTGTAGGACCAGCAATGAAATTTCGTGTAACAGTGAAAATACATTAGAGATATACGGAGGTAGTGCTGCCATCTTTTGTTGGGAGATCGTTGCTTTAGATTATCCTTAAAATAGCTTATTTCTTCATTGTTTACTTATGTCTCCGAAATGTCCGGATAATCGATGCTCTACTGTATTTTCCGATTGTTTCAAAGAAATCAAAAGTCTGTCTCCTCTGGCAAAGATAAATAAACGCAGTTGTTGTGATTTTTACTTCTTGGGTTGGGAGAATGCTCTTGTTTGCTCTTGAATTATTTTTTTTTATGTTACTCATGCATTCGGAATTCTTGGAGTACAATAAACAATTGTGACTATTGATCATTCAAATTATTTACTGCTCGTTTCTTTCTGACAGACTTTTCAAGTATACAATCTTGCAAGTTTCAACGCTGGCAACACTTTCAAGAGACTCGCATCTGAGTTCCCTACTGTTCATTCCTTTTCTCTCTTTCCAGTCTCTATCCCTGACGTCACTCTCATATATGTTACTGTTAAATCTATCTTAAATATTGTTACTGTATTGACGTTTTTAAATACTTGCACTCAGTTAGTATTTGAACAGGTCTTCTGAGTCATGTTTTTAGTGTGTAATGTGAGCGGATTGTCCGAATTGAAGCACCGTATCTCGGCTGTCAGGATAAGGTCGCTTCCAGTATAGTTTAGGTAGAGCCGCACTTCTATTTTGTGTATCACTATCATGGCGGCCATCTTGAATTCAGGTCGAAAATTTTAAATAGGAATGGGGTCGTGTGACATATCGTTTTGAGGTAGCTCCTCACCACAAACGCAAATATGACATCATTTCCAACTTATCTGTAATGATGTAATAGTTATTATCTTTTAAAAATAAATGCTGCGACGTAATAAAATGTAATGCTCTGTATTACAGACGGCGGCGGATTTGTAAGGATTTTGGAAGGTTTTCCTTATTTGGCGAGAAAAAAAAACATTAACTATAGTTCATCATTGTCAGAATTAGATTTGTGTCTTTTTAGGTGACCAGCAACAACCAAATTATTGATTGGTCTTTCCAATCTTAAAGTCTTGATCAACTTTTCGCGGTAGCTTTTGAGACATTGTTACCGAAGTTGTTGGTAACACTATAGCGAGTTCTAGTATTTATATAGTCACATGATTTCAGTTCAGTAGCCACGTCAGTTTGTGTGTTTCAAGGATGAATTCGTTGACTGACGAAGTATTACAATTTTGTCTTAGCACTCTACAACCTCAACAGTGCAGGGAAGATTACAAAGAATTTCTATAACTTACAATTTTATTTTTGGGAGGGAATTTACCTCGCGAGCTTAGTTTCCGCTATCCTGATGCCTTTTACCATGCAAGGTGGATGGCAAAGACTGTTTACTGTTTAAAAATATTCATGTTCAGGACTCACAGAAGAAAGAACATTTCGAGATGTGTGCATCTTTCTGGTCACATTGTACGTTTTGAAGTTTGGTTTACGGCCCCAAATCCCATTCAGGCACCTTACAATCACTTCCTGTTTTGAAAGAAATTAACGGAATATCCAGACACTGAAATCTCCCAGGCTACTTTGCCGTGTTTGATAATCGTGTGTCGAAAGAAACAAGCCTGAACATAGTGAAAGCAATGACTGTAGGTAATGGTAATATACATCCTGAAGAGATAAGTAGCAAGAAACTAAGCCAGTGTTTGAAGGACATGGACAACGTATTAACGCAAGACTTGAGTCAATTTGTAACACACAAAACTATGAACTTCTTCACCAGGTTACAACTTTCCAGTGACTTTTTGAATACTGATCCTGATAGGTGGGAAACTAACGACCACTACAGGCATGCCTCTCTGTTCATTCGAAGTTACTCGTGATAAATGATGTTCTAGAGCGTGGTGTTAAGTTGCCTCAGGAGTATAACAACGTATTGACAAAAGACGAAAACCAAAGGCAGTTTCTGTTGCAAGTGGTCAGTGATCACCGTGCAAATTGCTCTGACAGTAGGAAGCAAACATTGGTAAAATCGTAAGTGATAAAAGTAATTTTGTGACCAAATTTAACCTTATACATACAATATTTAAGTAGTAACTTTATGCTTAACCCTCAGTGTTGGGGTAGGTACTTGTTTTTTGTACCTAGGTACAGGTGCAGGTAATAAATATACCTAAGGTACATTTTTAGGTATTTGACCCAGTTACTGGTAAACAGTGCTGGAAATGATATCAAGAATAAGGAAATGCTGATTGACTAGAATGTAACTCCTGTCTTTACCTGTAATAATAATTGAGCAGGATAAGTTCAGCCAAAGTGTGCTGTGTTAACTAACCCTTGTTAAAAACAAAGGAAGGAGTCAGAAAAAGCAGGAATTTAAATACTAAAATAATAAATCATTAATATTAATGTCTTTCTTGCGCAAAAGAAAATCTTTCATCCCGCTTTTAATTTACGTATTTTTTTCTGAAAGGTCATTCGGTGCTGAACATGAGCGGCAACCATTTGTTTCTTGATGTTGTATACAGGGTGATAACGTAATGCACCGACAAATTTCGAGGGATGATACTACATAAAATAATAGAAGATCTTGGTTATGTGGGTGGAAATTCCGCCGAGTTTCGAAGCTACAGGTAAATGAACTATAGAGTTTCAAATATCCGATACAACTAACGGTAGAGTTGATGCAGCATGCTATCGTCAAAGACTTCAAAACTGTTCCATCTAAATTTACATATTTCAAAATATTTTGCATTTGGTGAGCAAGGGATCTCAAGGTAAGTATGTGATTTCAAGATATTCTCTGAAGAAAAGTCGCAAACGAATTATTGTCACCTGCTGCAAAGTCATTCAATTCATGCGAACCTCTACTTCCTTTGGGCAATCCTTTGCACACTCAAGTGTTTTTGTTTTTTTTAATAGATCAGGTTTGAAGTATTTGATAACATGCCGCATCCGCTGTACTGTTAATGATATTGAAATTTGAAGCTATAAAGTACATCTCTCACTCTTTCGGCAGCCTGTAGCTCCGAAACACGGCTAAATTTCCACCCCGATTATCAGTTTTTTTCTCTTATGTACTGTTATCTCTTAAAGTTTGTCGGTGCATCATATTACCACCCTGTATAAAGTTTCCAGTGTGCGATAATTTCTGTTTTTTCGTACGTTTTATCAACTTACTGAGAAGAATCAGGTTTCTTTCATCATCCTTAATATTTTGTATATGAGACAAAGATAATGAGAATATCTTCTCGAGTCGACAAGAATCCATGATTCTCTTTGAGACTCAAAAGAGTGCTTTCTATTGTTATGAATAGTACATTTAAAACTAGTTTTTTCTAGCGTTTCAGATGGGTGTGAGTGAAATTGCATAACGCAGTAATTTGATCGTAATATTTGGAAGTGGATGTTGCGATTTTCGGGATGGTGGTTGATATATCAAATAAAGGTATGGTTTCCTAGGATAACCTTGTGCTTTGGTACATTTAGTTCTAATTCCTCCTAATATCATCTGTTGTAGCTTGCTCTATTACGTTCTATATAATAAAAATGTCAGATAATTATTAGGTTTTTTTTATATATATATATATAAAGAGGCGAGAGAAAACATCCATAGTTTTATAAAGAGAGACGCCTAATACACATAGGTAAGACATGGAATTTCGAACTCCTTATTTCAAGCCTAAGATGTCTGTTTTCTATTAAGAAATAAAATTAAAATGAATAATTCGGGTGGAAACTTAACACCCGTTAAATTCTATTTTATTGTTCAAATACTTTTGTGGTACATGGGGACGCCATCACCACGTAATTGAACTATTTCCACTCCCGTTTCCTAGTGTAAAATTTTATTTCCTCTCTTCAAGATTTATTTTTACTAAGACAAACTTCTGAAGCAAGATATGTGAAAACGTATATCTTTCACTTCCAGTGATTTAAATTTATTTGTGGCCTTTAGGTAACGATGGGGTAGGGGAAATGTTGAAGGAATGAATCGACTAGGGTCTAAGTTAAAGGTATCATCCCGGCATTTGCTTGGTTGCTGGTACTGAACCCAGGACCTCCCGAGTGCGAAGCCAACGCTTTACTAACTAAACGACGGTTACTCGGTACTTCCAATGTTCTTTAGTACATCATTAAAAAAACTAAGAAAATAATAAAAAGAAAATGTTTAACTCTGTGAAAATACCAAGTAAGCAGAGAAGTGAACACATTCTGAGAAGGAAGCTCCCAACATTAAATTAGTTTTTAAAAATGTATAAATTATGACGATACAATGATTTGAAAAATAAATAATTTTTAAAATTTATGAAGCTGTATACCTGCAATGTTCAACTCATTAAGAACCTACACAAAATCTTTCAGTTATTCATCACTTCTTTCTTTTGTGAAGAAAAAAGGAAATCAGCATTCGAAAGAAAAAATAACATTAAAAAATATCTAAACGAGACTAAATCACTTCTGACAAATGGAGAAAACAATGCGTTGTAAAAGATCAAAATATAACTCTTTTTCCTTCTTAGTTTATATTTATTTATGGACCTTACAGCCAGCTGTGGGATAAGCCCGTCATATGTCAGAGGGATGGCGTTCTTCGAGAAGTACTTTTCGGAGTACAGGGACGGTTAAGTTAGCGGTCATGGCATTTTGTCTACCTATTATATCAAGATTGGACTGGTGAAACAGAGTAAATCTTTGGAAAACCTCGGCCAGTGTGGCCGACAGCAGGATTCAAAGCTACGTGCCGATCCAAGGTCTCAGAAAATCTGTTACCAATACACTAAAAGTAGTGCAAGCCTGTGAAGCTCTTGTGATCCACAAAGGGTACTTTATTCCTAAAAGGATTACAAAATAAACATTACATCAAACGTCCAATAATCAATCAGTTTTGCTGCAATGTCAGGATCTGCCCTTCAGTTAATAAACAATTAAACGAAGCAGATGAATCCATGGTATATTAAACCTTTAAAATATGTTCCACAAGTAGAAATTAACCGTATATTTTTGTCTTTTAAATATGGCTGTACCTACATTCATTCCACGTTTCCTACCGATGAAGGTTTTTGCTACTTTTTTTACTTCGAAATTTTGGAAAATCTTTTACTTTAAAAGTTCGAAGAGATCGCCAGCGTTGGACTAAAAAGTTTCCAAGTTTTATGCTGACAAATGAAGCATATTTTGGACGTGAATTGTTTATTTTGGGATTAAGTGAGGCAAACAGTTCCAAGATTCCTTCAATATGTATGTTACTAGTCTAATGTTAGAAACTTTTTATCAAACTCTATCATTGAGAAATTTTTCGTTCGATTATTAGCTGAAGTAACTAAGAAAAGTACCTAAGGTACTAGGTACAGCAAAACAGTACTTAGTTACAGGTACTGCAATTTAAATGTACCTAGGTACTACCCATCACTGGTAACCATATTAAATTGTTCATATTCTCCAAGGCTAAAATTTAGTACAAAATCTTACTATGTGCCATAATTGGTATTCGGAAGTACCATGTGGTTTTGTTCTGCCCCCTGCCCATTATGAATCTTCTGATTTCTCCTTAATTTTATATCAAAAAATATTATTGTGTATAATAACGTTCTAGCTTGCTTTTTACACTCCGTTTACCAACATTTAAAAAAATTAGGTGATCTTAAATAAACTAATTTTAAACACAAACTGATATTATAAAGGTAATATCTGTTAGATGATTATAGAGGTAAGTTGGAAATGATGTCATATACGTGTTTGTGGTGAGAAATTACCCAAAAACTATGTCACATGATCCTCTTCCTATCTGAAATTTTGGAGCTGAATCCAAGGTGGCGGACTTCAAGATGGCCGCTATGCTAATGATACACAAAATTAGATGAGTCTTTATCTCCAGTACCTCTACCCAAGATATCTTCCCAATCCCTTAAGCCCTTTCTAAATTACAAGGGTTTACTCCAGAATTTCGCCATACACCATATTTTGAAAATGCATGCCAATTTTTAGGCCTCTTGAGGCACCATTAAATAATATAAATTGAGCTAATTTTTCTCATGCGTTACTTTGGTCTGATAATGAACCATTTTAGAGGGTGGGACTGAAAAAGAAAACTTTGAAGTCGAGAAATAAGGAGCACCCTAATATATATAGAAGGTAAATTTATGATAAGAAGAAAGGGATATACTTACAGCTCTTGTTCCATAGGCGAACATACAGACTTAAACACTAATATGTAGAGTACTTGCGATATTTCGCTATTAATACCGTAGACTTGCTCTAGAGGAGAGACGCACACACTTGGATAGAACAAATGATCAGGACGACTAGCGACACGTAGCGGATAGCGCATCGTTTGGAGAACAGCTGACTGCTGTATGGCGCGTGGAAGAATTTACAACTATACAGCGTGGAAGTTCGGGATAGGATTGTGGAACAAAAAGTGTTGAAAATGCAGAGAAAACGGGTTAGAGTTATTGAAGGTTAAGTCCAGGATACATTTTCGCGCTTAAACCATGAATAAAAGCGCCCTCCCACAGACGGCGTGTTGAGGTGCTGGCCGTAGGGGGTAAAATGTGAATTATGGCAACCAGGAAAACTAGATCAAAATTAGTATTGTGGGACTCGGTGTGTAAGGAGACTGGGGCATCGGGTTTGTTGATAGTGCAAAAGTGACGATGGTTGTTAATACGAAAATTCAGAGCACCACCTGTTTCTCCCACATAAAAGGCATCACAGAACTTGCAGGTTAGGATGTTTATAACATTAGAGGTGTGGCATTTACTCTTGGGATTTAGGGTGTACCGACCATTAGCAGTATTGATAGTGACTGGGAGAAGTGATGAAAATTTAGCAGGTCTTATATCTGGGTCTCATGAATGTGTATGCCGTTCCCGGTGACCTCGAACTAAGCACCGTGGTTTCAGCGATATTAAAGACAGTTGTATTACTTTTACTAAGCTTGCAGAGGACATTTACCTCAACACATTGTTGTGGTTACTTTATTTTCTTACATAAGTCATAACAAGTAGTGAACAAAAACCCACTTTCCAAGGAAACAGGTAGTTTGCACAATGATGTTAACCATCATATGTCTGTACATAATGATGTAAACAGATTTATGATTACGGCGCTAACACTTTTCCGGACGGACTCGATGAAATAACATGAAACAGGTATTTTACGGGCCATCCTTTTCCGTAAACCCTGCGGACCCATTGTAAACCTCTCCTCTTGGATTTTCGTCATTAAGGAGGAGAACGAAGTCAGTGGAAGTGAGTTGAAGGAGCGGAGTGGAATTGAATAGTGAGAGCAGTGCTCTAGAGTTCGCACCAAATACTTAGTAGCCAACGGCTGACATCTTGGGTAGCAACCTTTGACATCATCGGTCTGTCTGGTAAGTTAAGCGCCGGAACTTATATTGTTTATTGATCTTGTGACTAAAACCATAGTCTACCAAAACCTCTCGCTTTATGTTTTATTCCTTAGCTACATCCTATTTCGACCCCAGTCTAAATAACCTCGTTTTTCCTTCGACAGGGCGGAGAGCGATACATGCTGGAGATCTGGGACTTCTTTTTTTAAAAGTATTTTTGAAAGTCTTGTATCATATATGGCGAAGACCTGAGATTTTCTTAAAAATGTTTCTCCAAAGCCTTTCTTTCCTTTTTTTTTTTTTTTTTTTTTTTTTTTTGCAATAACTCTCCAAGCCTATGGCTGAAGAATGTTAGACACCTTTTAAAGTATTTTCTTAGCAGGATATCATTGTAAGGCAAACTATTGTATGGTGTTTTCTGTTCTTTTTCTTTAAAAGCAAGTAATGAATTATATGACACATCAAAATAATACTTATAGAAATGAACACGAAAGTCCTTGAAAACATCAAACTGAGCAAATGCTTAAAATTATACAGATATTGCGGTTTATACATATATTTCCGCTCTTAGCACAAAGTTCACTTTCTGTGCGGAGAACTCTTACAGCAAGCGACTTCATACTGATACTTGAGTGTAAGAAACTATACAGGATCATTTGCTTCATTTTTTTCTTTTCTCTTTTTTCCCCCTTGTACGTTAATCCTAACATAAGCTAAGAGTGTCAACTTGAGATCAGAAAACTAGATTATTGGGTCGCATATATAATATTTAGCTGTATGTTAAGATACTGATTTTATTTTCTTCGCCGCTAAGCAATATTTTTATTTAATTTTTAGAGTGTTGATACTTTTACAAGCAATATTTGAGGATGGTAAACACAAGAAACAATCCTCCGCCCGAAGGCACCTTTCGACGGTGATCCGCCACCACAGCATAATAGACAGACATTTAACCCTCCCATATACAAGGCAGCCCAACCGTTTGACGAATTCTTGTCTAAATTTAATTGTACAATTGAACGAATGGTCTTCCGATGAAGCCAAGTTACGACTCAGTTTAGAGGGGTTGTCATTAGATAATTTTTTTAGTTTACAGAATCAGAACGATTTTAGTCAATTATCCTTTAAACAATTGACAGAATGGATTGCTGACCAAATGCGTCCATCGTCCCACATAATTCAGATCGAGTGTATCTTAAATTCTCGTATCCAAACAACAGGATGGGAGCGCAGTTCAATATGTCATACAGAAAGAGAAGCTAATTTTGCAACTCAATCCCGAAATGCCAGAAGATATATTTCATTCTTATAGGTTTGAAAAAGAGTTTGTTGGATAAATGCTCTTTACATAAATTCGACTCGATGTCTCGCAGTTAAACGCACACATGCATAAACTCACGAATAGAGAGTTCCTTTTAAACAAATAACAACAACTGGAACTTAAGAAAACTCAAAGGGAGCTCGCGGAAACTTACTTTGCGAACCAACCAGCTGGGGAGTCACAAAATTGGCAAACCATACTATTTTCTGCCTCACACCACCAAATTAGTATATCCCAACAAGTACACATGCCAAAGCAACAATCCTTAATGAATACGGCATTGTTACAACACCCTTCTGCATCAAGTGACATGCAGGGAGCATTATTGGCCCTCCCACAAGCATTTAATACCGTTCTACTTAACCACAGTTGATAGGATCTACAAGCCCATTTGTTTATGCACAAGATGCTGCAAGTCAACCACAGATGGCAGAACGGTCACTCTTTGACAGACACATGCTAAAGCAGACGTTGCCAGCTACCAGAAAGCCAGCAACTGCTTCGGCACGAGCGCTGCAGTCTACAGCACAAACATTTTCCAGTTTGAATCAAATGCAAAATACCAGCAATGTGGATGTTCTATCAGACAAATTATTAAATTTGACTCTTCAAGTCCAACGCTTAGATCAGTTAAGAAGAAAAACTAATCAGATACAAGCAAATAATCGTCGTTCTAGGGCAGGAGCCAGATCTCGAAATACATATCGAGGAGGCTCCCGTCCCAATTCTTATGGACAAAAAAACATTATGGGATCAATATAATCCACAGCCAATCGACCAAAGCCGTGGTAACTCTTCAAATAGACGCCAAAGAGGCGGCAGAGGTCGTAGTCGTAATATGAGACGTGGAAATAGAGCAGCAATCAGGGCAACTCCCGAACACACTGATTGTCCTCCTCTTTACTTTAAATACAGCTATTTTTGTGAATTTGTTAAACTGTTATTATTGTCATTCTCAACTGAAATTTGAGTTCTGCAGCATTGCCTCAATTAAAATGAATTAAATACGTGTTGTTGAGTTTTCAATGTACAGAATTGTTTGAAATCGCAACAACAGCCGAAGCTACTTATGGAACATGCATATCGAACCCGAATTGGATTGAAGTTTTACGCCTATTTTGCGCTTTTTTGTGTCTCCAGTAAAATTGTGCTTAATCGGGTGGAAAAATAAGCAAATTATAATGTATGTGCCAACTTCACGCGATTATTGGAATTTGGATTGGTAACTACTTTGGTAAAATGTTAAGAAAGTTTTGTGCTCAACCTGAAATGGAGTTTTGATGCAGGTTCCAACTTCACGCTAGAATTTGATTATTGAGATTTCGGTTGGTGAAACTATGCCAAGTAGTTAACCAAGGGCCAGCAATAAAAGGTTTTATCTTCTCCCTAACAGGATGTGGAAATAAAGTAATTTTTAGTGGGGATTTCAACATCACGCAACAACTCGATTATAGTGAAGTTTGGTTAGTAACATGTTAAAGGTTTTTGTCCCTCTTTTATGATATTACGAAAGAATGTCCTTAGCTCAATTGTATCACGTAGAAACGTCTTTTCCGATGTATTCACACTGTTCTTTCCAAGAAACATACCAGGTGTATGCATAAGTTTTTGCCGGGTTTTCTGGTAAAGAAAACACGAAATTTTCAAGCGAAATTAATTTTGTTTTATTCAAAATATTGGCCATCGGCTTCTACACATTTCGCCCATCTTTCAGGTAATTGATGCATACCATGCCAGAAAAACTGCTGTCTTTTGTGGCAAACCATTTGTCGAGCCATTTTCCAACGTCTTCGAAATTTCTGAAGTGCTGCTCTGCGAGCGCGTGCCCCATTGATGCGAAGTGATAGTCAGATGGCGCCAGGTCTGGGGAGTACGGCGGGTGCGGAAGGATGTCCCATCCAAGCGATTTCAAGGTGTCTTTCACAGGTTTTGTTGTGTGAGACGGCGCACTGTCGTGTAACACAATCACTTTGCCATATCTTCGGGCCCATTCCGGTCGTCTTTCGATCAATGCGTGATTTAAATTAATCATTTGTTGGCGATAGCGTTGTGCATTAACGGTTTCGCCGGACTTCAAGAGTTCATAATACGCAATACCGCTCTGGTACCACCAGACACAAAGCATGGTCTTTTTGCCGAAGCGATTTGGCCTTGGTGTTGAAGGAAAGGCTTCGCCAGGTGAAAGCCACGATTTTTTCCGCTTCGGGTTTTCAAAATAAATCCATTTTTCGTCACCGATACAAAAAGGATTTTCTTTCGTGGCGTTGAAGCAGCATTTCACAAGTGACTTTGCGATTTTCCATTTGACGTTCATTCAAATCGTGTGGGACCCATTTACCCAGTTTATTGATCTTCCCCATTGCTCGTAAACGGCTGCTGATTGTTTCTTGTGACACATTTAATGCTTTTGCCAATTGCTGTTGAGTTTGAGTTGGGTCATCCTCCAATAACATCTGCAATTGCTCGTTTTCGCACTTTTGTGGTCTATCAGAGCGCGCACTGTCTTTCGCATTGAAATCACCACTTTTAAATTGTCGAAACCATGTCTCACATGTTCTAATCGATGGAGCGTGTTCACCATATGTTTCTACCAGCACACGATGACTTTCAACAGCCTTTTTCTTTTGATTAAATAAGAAAAGCAATGCATGCCGCAAATGTTCATTTTCAGGCACAAACTTCGACATGATCACTGAACGATAAAACAAAGACGCTAGTGTTTGGCGGACTCAACTTGTATGTGTTTGTAGTTTAATGTCAGACGAACAAAATGACGTGTCAAATGAATACGCTGCGTACTTTTCGCTGGCGCCATCTCTTAGGTAAACCGGAAACTACTTATGCATACACCTGGTACCCTGTTCTTGTTGTAAACGCTTTCTCCCTCACTATGTCAATGTTATTCGTCCTGTGTCATAGTTGCCTAAAGGCCTTAAAATAAATTCAAAAGTCAATGGTATTGTGGTTTTTTAAGGTACAATTATTTTTATGAATAGTACAATTAATTTTATGAATAGTACAATCACTTGGGGTTCTACGTCAAGTTAGCTTCCAAAATTTTGACCGGGAATTCCCCGGTATCGGTAAAGGTACAATCGAAGATTTATGTTGGTTCAATCGGTACAATGCAAGTAGTTTAAGGTACAATTATTTTTATGAGTAGTACAATCACTTTGGTGACAACTTGACATACGCGATACACATGTATGGCCGCCGGTTTGGGGTGGTGGCGAGGAACTATTCGTACGGACTAAGATGTTTCTAACATTAGGTGGATGCTGAAAACTAATCTAGGTTTGGTGGGGAATACTGATCTTGTGTCTGGGTCAGATTGGAAAATGTGGAAATGAGAGCGTAGGATTTGTTTGCCTTGGTTAGTTTAGGATGGAATTGGGTGATAAAGATTGTGGGTAAGTAGCCGGCGGGTTGGGGGTTTGAGTGGGTTGAATGTGTGACGATTCACGGCGAATCTGTTTGGTTATAAGGTTAGATGGGTAGTCACGGTTGACTAGAGCTTCGTAGAGGCGTTGGTTGTTTCAGAGCAGAGTTGGTGGAATTCAGACGTTGTCCTCTGAGGATAAGGGAGAAAGGAATCGCTTTCTTGGTGTGGTAAAGGTGGGAACTTGAGTAGTGTAAATGCTGCATATTGTTGGTAGGTTTTATGTGAACGGAAGTATTAAGGGTGATGTCCATATCAAGGAATGTGACTCTTCTGTTACAGATGGACCGAATGAACTGGACAACACGGAACTGGTTCAACTGTTCTAGAAATTTGTTAAGACTGGTTTTACCGTAAGTCCATAACATCAGGAAGTAGTTTTTTTTTAATGGCAAGTGAGTCGTGTGATATATCAAACAATACGAGAATGTTCCCAGAAAGTTATTCCAGGTGTCAGATTTGACCTACCCTTACAGTGTCGGGAGTTCACTGAAAATGTACCGCTTGATATATAAATGGACCTCAGGTACAGTGTTATTTCTCACAAATCGGTAAGAAGAACATAAGCATTGCAGTATACAAATGTGGAATGGCGGGGAGGGTCTACATTTGGGAGTACAGTAACTACGTAGCCGCCATATTGATTGGAGGTCATTTTCTTAAATGACAAGTGGGTCGTGTGACATCAAACAATACGAGAAAGTTCCCATAAACCCATTCCATGTGTTAGATTTGACCTTAGTATTACGGTGTTGGAGTTAAGACGTTGCTGGATACATGAACATAATATGTGGTGCAAATTTGCAGTGAAGATAACTCCGACACCGTAACAGATAGATCAAATGTACTAACGGGTATGACTCTGGGAATATTCTCGTGTTGTTTGTCACACAACCTACTTGTCATTTGAAAAAAAAAGAACCATCCAATATGGTGGCCGAGTTGGTCATCTACTCTAAAATGTAGCTCTTTCTCAACATTTGTGTACTGTGTCGTGTGGGTTGAGGGGCATGGATGTTTGTTGATTTTAGAAACTTAACAGCTAATGGACTCGAGACGGGCCGATGTCATTAGTTGCTAAAATGGCCCCAAAATACAAAATTTATCATTTTTTTTTCAGTGCACCGAAATAGTCTGGACACCTGAAATTAAGAAAAAAGTTTTTCTCGTTTTTGACCATTGTGATTTGTAATTGGAAGAAAAATTAAATACGGATATGTTCTCTGTAATAGTTGTCATAAATCAATTTATTTCTTCATTAGTGATGTTTCTATTTATGTTTGAATGTGTCCGTGCGTAACACACCCATTACGATTAATCTTTGATATATGAACACCTGAACAACCAGGCAAATTACCGTTATGGGCCACTAAAATTAGTATACTACACACTAAGTGAACTCAGCAGAACTTTGGAATTTGTTCAATATTAAAGCAATATGTCGAATGTGCCTCGGTTATCAGTCCGAGAAATTCTGATTCATGTCTATGTTTTTATCAAAGTTGTGTCCACAATCGCCAGCGTCTTGTTAGCCTGTAATAAATGCAGTGTGCACTACGAGGAAGTGAAGTTGGTGTTTTGGTGCTGTAAATCAAAGTACCTCTTACACACCGCAGCCTGCTAAAACTTCTGAATTTAAAATTTGTATATTTGGAGTTTATGTACATTTTGTCCAACGCATGGTAGGTTTCACACAAACGTTTCTACATAAAAAGGTCTCCCTGTACAATTGCCTTAAACGTCAAGGAATAGGTAGTAAATTTCGAATAACAGAAATGGATATTATATGGCTTAGGGTAAGTTAGCCACTAGTCGACCGCCTTCCAATAGTCGACCTTTTTTGTTTATTATAGTGTATATAAAATATATCCGGTGTTTTTGTGCAGCAAAAGTGATTCTCAATAAAGCATGCACTATATACCACCAATTTACACTCATTGTTTCATTCTCCCGTGACATCTGTGGCCAATCAATTTCGACGTATCTGTGACATTTTACCGCAAGTGCGCAGTTTATGACAGCGTGTAATGGAAATCTTATGTTTCTTGTTTTTTCGTTTCTCCGAGGAAATACATACTTTGTACGGCAATAATAAGATTTTTTACATAATTAATTCAGTTTATAAGCTCTTTCAGCATGCTCGGGGGAACGGTGCTTATAGAGCAAGTGCAGAGTGAAAATTGATGCCAATGGCATCAGCACAGTAAAGGGAGATCTATATCAGACCGAATCGCACAAAGACAGTAGGAAAATATGCTAGGATTGACTAATTTTCTGTCCTCTAAGCTGAGCCCAAAGTGCTGATACCACTCATAAAATTCATCTTACCTAAGCTTAGCCTACATCAAAATTGCTTTGCGAGTCAGTACAAGTGAGTTTGTGACTCAATGCTTGCCTAGATAAATGAAGTGAATTTTAGTATTAATAGCCCACCAAGAATACGCTGGAACAGCGCAGTGATAAGTGTTAAAACAAAAGCAGGTTGGTTCACAGCAAGAACATTTGTATTACAAGACCCATGTGATATCCATTCTACAGTAACTTGTCAAAATTTTAGAAGGTATGCCAAAAGTTATTTGTAGATCTTGGACACTATGTAAGATTACAGAATTTCCACAACTTGCAAGTACTTATGTCTTAATGATTTAAGATTTTACTTTGCGACAGTGAGCAAAAGTTAAAAACGCCCTTCGCAGAAACACATTTTTTGCCATTACGCAATACCTTTTGTGATTACGCAAACCCCCCCCCCCTTCAGAACCACTTTTGTGATTGTATAAGAGAAGAATGTCTACACTTCATAGAACTTCTAAGAATCCTTGACATTTACAGACTGATTGAGTAGTACTTTTTATAAACAAATAGTAACTTTTACTGTAACTCACAACTTACTATTGAACTTGGTACACGTTGTTCAAGGTTTCTAATTAATCTCTTTTCATAAACCATCACAATTACGATCAGAAATTAAGTATACCTGAGCTCAGGAAGAATTTCTGAATTTTTATAATATGGAAATTAAGATTAAAAATGTAATATTTCTCGAAAATTAAAATATATCACCAATACAGAAACTGGTAAAAAAAAAAAAAAAATCATCAAGCTTTAAAAGAATTACAATTATACGCTACCAATAAGGCACGTTAACACAAACAGATCAGAAAAAAAATGTTCTGTCCCAAATTTATATTTTATTAGGGAAGTGTTCTAAACTTTACCCGCTGGTGTAATCCTCGCAAATTTCTTCAACTCTTTTCCATTAGGTTGAAATGTTCGTAAAGGTGCAGGCTGAAAAAGCTAGAATTGATTTTCAAAAACAAATATTGAAGTCAACAATCTCGTGTATTTTGTCAGTGCTTGCCACCTCTTTCATGCATGTCTTAATGCCGGCTGCATTAATTACATAAGAAATGCCGGCTGTAGCAAAATGGTTTAAAACAATACACTCAGGCAAAAGAATAACCATACTTACCCATTCCCTGACTTTTTCAGCTCAGTGGGAACCCTGACAACAGAAATATGAACAGTAATTAACAAGTGTAAGCGGAGATATACGACAGGAAAGTCTGCATCCGCCTCGTCAAGTACTTGTTCTAAAGTGCAACTTGTATTGTGGCGCGGTAGTGGATTAGTTAGCGTGTAGACGTGTGAAATAAAGTACCTAGGGTTCAGTCAAACCCTTTCATATAGTAATATTTTCACTTTGTGCTGTTGGCAATCTACAGAAACAAGTAACTGCGAGTGTGCACTTTAAAAGATGTTCCTGATTTATTTATCTTATTTATTTCTACTTGCGTAATGTAACGATCTCTTCGTAAATGTATGTAGATGAATATAAATCGCAATGCGATGCTTCTGTAAATCGTCGTCGTAGTTAAATGATAAATCGTCGAAGACTCTTTCATATCTCAGGGTTTTCTGCGCCGTAGATCCTCTACTTTGGTGTTGTCAGAAGAGTAGAAGATTTGACTAAATAAATTATTCCGTTGGCTAAGATTCCACGCTGCTCCAAGACTGCGAAAAACACCACCTATGGCAGTGGAGACTACTGTATCATCTTACCTGAAATCCCAATAAGTTCAGGACAATGAAACATGCACGATCACTAAATGAGCCAATTAAGGCGCGGCAGCTTTCGTACACGTCCCTAGCAAGACAGCTGAATAAAAAACAGTTAATAGCCTTTATAGCATAATAAAATACTTGGTTTATTAAAATCAAATAGTGTACTCTCAAATACATCAATCACCGTTTCTTAAAATCATTGGCAACATAACTTACTATAATCCACGAATTTCCCTCTTGAAATTCACCAATAAACTAACAGAAACTTTTCTTTTAATTCAAGCCTTGATTATATATATTAATAAAAACATTTAATTCTTGTAATTCTTGCTTCAATCCATGCAGGAACTAAAACATTTCCCTATTTAGTATATCTCTTGCAAGTAACATAGACATCTATTTTGGCTAGTAAAACTAATTATCTGGGCCTATAAACAAAAAAGGTTGTCCATATACATTCATATGATAAATTTGTATGAAGTTTTTCCATTTACCATGTCATATAAAACAACTTCTGGTTGTTCTCCAACAATACCAAAAGCTCAAAGAAGTAAGTTTCAAATTAATTAAAATCCATCAAGCCAACAACAATGTCAATTATCTTCTTTAAATAAATTCAATAAAATATAACATTTCAATCCATTCCAATACAAATTCTCTGCACTAATTCTTCATCTTCCATAAATTGTAAGTAAATTCCATTCAACTTCAATAGCTACATCCCTAATACCATGGCAGTAAATAACTAATAGTTTGGTTCATTGTATTTTGTTTACACGACAGTAACTCTTCACACTCGAAACTCGTGTTATTACGTTAAGCAACCAATTATGAATTTCGACATGATCATTGTATAAATACTGATTCCCTAGATTCGATCTTAATTGTTAATTTTGCACACGATAATAAAACTGTATCTATATATATACATTAATTCTTAAGACTAAAATCAGTAGCCTAAACCTGTCTCAAATCTGAAAATTGGTGCCCATCAGGAAGCGCAGCTACTGAGCAAGAAATTTGGTAAACAGAAACCAGAACGAGGACCTTCATTCCAGGAAATATTCATGTATTTACCTGCTGTACTAACGAGAAAACTTAAACTGGGTATTCGCAACTGAAATATGGATAATTGTTTCTGGTACATATTTAAAATCAAAATTGTAGATCAGTTGACTACCAATGTAACAAAAAAAAAAAAAAAAAAAAGTGCGCACTCAGGTGCACGCCTATTAAGTATCAATTTCTCCTTCCTGGGAACCTTGGGAGGTAAAGGGGGATGAGCGTTACATTCCATTTCACATCGTACCGTAGGTCGAGAATATGTGAAGCGCTGTGCCATTTTGAATTAGTATTTTAGATAACGTTGTACGAGGACATGTACAGGTAACACATCTTCATTTTCAGTTCATGAAAAAGGGCATTATTAAATGTAATTCTGACAACGTATCTAAGTCCCTTAGCACCAGAATTTAACTTAAAAGCTCTTCCACAACAAGAAGAATTTAGTAAATCCATTAAGAGAATTCTGGGATGATACAATCTCTCTCGAATTCCCTATCATTTGGTTTTTGAAAGTAATTCTTTGGCTTTGACCGTTTGAGTAGGTCAACTTCATTTTCTAGTGGTGCATTATTTTTCAAAATTTGAGAGACTTTCCTTCAGCAATTAACTGAACAAACATGACGAAAGAAACTATTTCTTGAATCCAAAGGGTGCTCGAAATTTTAGATGGTTGAAAAAGAAAGCTTCTATGTTTCTACCGATGTGCCTAATTGTTTATCAAGTTTCTGCTCAGTTAATACGATTATACTATGAAGGGTACATACTCAAAATTCAGATAAATTCCTGCCATCTTGCCTAATTCCGACCATAAAATAAATGTCGAATTATATCTATTAATGTCAGAGGCGATACCTTTACTCTCATGACAAAGCTGAGGATCAAAATCGTGCACTGCCTTGACTTCTACAATACGAACAGTGAACTAATAATAATAAAAAATAATAGAATGAACCACATATAAGAAAACAAACCAAAAATTCTAGAAAGATATAATTTTAATACAAAAATATGCGTTTCAAATGTATTTTTGTAACCAACTAAAAGTCTGTTCATTTCGCTGAAACCACTTCACCTCCTGCCACAATATTTCATCAAGGCAACTGGACTTCGTCGGGTGATTGGTTAAAAGGTGAAATCCAGTTGAGGAAGACGTGACGTCAGAGATAACGGTACGTGTTCTGGTGCCCAGATATTTTGCACTGCTTTCCAGAGTGGTGTCCTACATCTGTCAAGATGGATCCATTTTTACTTAATGACTCTACTGATTGTAAATGATTCCCTGAAATTTATTTCTGTATTGGTTAGAGCTTGTTTAACCCTCTAATATAAATGTACCCAAAGTATGCTTTTTTTGGTATTTTTCTGTTGTTTTTTTTATGTTATATGATTATTGTTGCAAGGAGCATTCACAAAATTTGAGTGGCATTATAACAGCCTCAGTCCAAATGCAAATCTCTTTTCAGTTCATAGAAGCTCAAATTGTTTATTTTTAAGATCGAATACGCGGAAATGTACGGCGTTCTGAACTTTGCTAAAATTCTCCTCCATTTCCCGCTTTCTTCAAGTTGTTTCGTTGGTCGTGGTAAGCAACAATAAAGAAAAATTCTGGTTCAGATTCCATATTAGATAACACTGTCACTATTTTGCAAAAAGGGAATAACTGACATTTTCCTAATTTTACAAAAGAAGGAAAACGATGATCCATTTCTATATACGGTACAATTGCATGCTTTGAAAACACATCCCCTTCGGTATCTCTGTATTGGCTGGAATGTAGTTAACTCCCTTTTGCATAGTTATGAGGACTTCCATTTCAGTACAATAATCTCAATTTTGTCAAAAATGTCATTTATCCCCCTTTTTGCAAAATAAGTGACGACACATAAACAGTAAATCAGTGATACTGGAAACTACACGAATATGATTTCTACAGACGGGTTCAACTCCCGCCGGGGTCCATTGAAAGCAGTGGTTCAGAGACCACTTTACCAAAAACTGTAGGTCCCGTTCTTAGAAGCTACCAGCTCGTTTAGAAAGTTAACAACAATTCACGATGTTTACAGTATCTGCCAACACTGGAAACAAATGATTTTTGCAAAATTTTTCGAAATCACTATATCATGTGGTTTGCATAATCGTAAAAACCGTATCTTCAAGGCAAATACATAGCGTAAAGAAAACCATAAAAAAATGTGAACCATATATACATCTGAGAAATTCATAGCAAGTGTGAATTCAATTAAAAGCAATTTAAAATGAACCCAAGATGAAGACGATTGTTGCTTTTTGCAGCTTCCCAGGTAAATCTCATTGTCCATTTAACCAACCACAATCAAAGAATTAATCATAATTTTCATCATATACTTGAAACTATAATTTTATAAGGCAAAAAAGCGCTTACTAGGATATTCCAAGTTAAAAAAAAAAGCTTGGGTAACTGGAGGCTCAATAAACTGATAAGGTCATATTCTATGATTGTTTTTTAATATGTTTTTGGACAACTGTATTTTTTTCTGTTTGTTCTTAATAATGTCCAAATTAAGTTCGTCACCTCTTCTAAGTATAGCTTATACATTCCTTTCCACATTTACGTTTCCCTTTGTAAATACCTGAATTATCCAAGTTCTAAAGCTCCTCTTTATAGCGTAGCTTCTATTCACGCTTTGTCAGTGTCAAAAAATATAGACTAGCTCAGAACCATCAGTATATAATCTTGATTGGTGTAGTGGGTGTGTTGCCAGCT
Source organism: Lepisma saccharinum (assembly GCA_022664845.1). Taxonomy (NCBI): domain Eukaryota; kingdom Metazoa; phylum Arthropoda; class Insecta; order Zygentoma; family Lepismatidae; genus Lepisma; species Lepisma saccharinum. The sequence goes on from JAGDQP010009954.1 coordinate 53,936, forward strand.
TATTTTCTTTAAATCAATTTTTCAAATTTCTTCCATTTCGTTCGACGTATCCGCACCAAACTTGGCATAAACATTATTCGAGACAATAGAAAAATACTATGGATGTCCCCGTCGCCACGCACTCGTTGTCAGCTGCTAAACTATTTTTTTTTAAATTCGTACTTCCTTTACTATTTTCTTTACGGTACGTTATACGTATCAGCACAACCATTGAATGAACATTATTGCACACAATAGGAAAATACTGAGAGTGTCTGTTCCCAAAGACCCCAATTGTTAGTGTTGCTAATTGTTTTATAGAAATGGATATATATATATATATATATATAATGGTAAAACAGGTAGACAAAAAGAATACTTACACGGTAGATTCTTGAGACAGATGTACAATAACAACACAAACGCAATAGAAAAGCATTACGTTTCGCAAAAGCGTTTTCAACTGGTAGGAAAGAAAATGGACAATGCGGACTGGTGTTAAGGAAACGCCAAATTCAATTATATATATATGTGTGTGTGTGTTAAGATAAAGATAAAAAACTAGACGCATCCTTTAGTTTTGCATTACACATGTGCATTAGGTACTAGAACAGGTCGTAGAGGTAGTCAGGGTCGGGTATTGCAGTCCAGTTGTCGATGTTGCCAATCTCTTTCAAAAATTAACATTTTCAAATTGCTTCCATACCCTTGGCTCGCTGAACCTTGAGATGCTATCAAGGGACCTTCAGAGCCTTTGTGATTGTTAGTATAATCGCAACGCTCACTTGTTTTCTGTTGCAACGAAGAATGACTGGTTAAGTCAACGTTTTAAATGTCGTATCTGGCTTTTATATAAATCAATGGAAATCCAGTCCAGCGTTGGTGTAAGATTCACTACGGAGTAGCGTCTAACATTTGACAACTGTATAGTGTGTAAGTTCAGGAAGGGATTGTGAAAAGAAACTTGTTTTAAATGTTTTGATCAAACGCAACGTAGGCCTATAGATTTATTGAAGCATCGCTACTCGGTAGTCATTTTTTTAAAGCTTGATGTGTTGTCAGTTGCGTGGCGCCACTGTCTCTAGTCTTTGATTCATTCTACATGTGCACGTAGTTTTCCTCTCTCCGCATGACTAAGAGCCAGTAACGGCTCCAAATACTGAAGAAGTTTCTGTATATTACTGTGTGTGTTTTATCCTATGGAAGAAAAAGCTGTAAATATATTCCCTTCCTTTCATTGTAAATGTACCTTTGGGCAGTACTCAGACAGATTAATTGTACTGAGACTTAATTGTAGATGATCAGATCCAACCATTTCCGCAGATGTCCTTTTACTATTCTTAATGCAGTGTTTGAAATCAGATTTAATCAAGGAAAGTAACTACGATATAGTGACCTTTTACCTAGTATCTTGTATGTTTATAAGTTTCCGGTTGCCCGTATATAAATTATATGACAGGATCGTGTACATCCAACATATTTATATCCTTGGCAGACAGGGTCACACACATCTCTTGATCCAACTATTAACTGACGTCATCATAATACGCAACGTGCATTATTTAACTTCGATGAAGTTAACGAAGTATCTCCATTTCTAAAACAATTCTTTTTCTACAGTTTAACCATTTTGGAGTCGCCGTGGCTCAGGTGGTACCGCGTCTGACTAGGAATCGGGCGGCCCGGGTTCAAATCCCGGCCAGGACACTTTTTAGCAGTGTTCCTACGTCAGGCGTTCTGAGGTGCACTCAGCCTCCTATCAAATTGAGTACTGTGGTGTCCTTGGTATTCCTGGGCACCTTGGGAGGTAAAGGCGGTCGAGCGTGGAATTGACCACCCCAACTCAGTTCGTGTCATAGGTCGAGAATATGTGGAGCGCTACCTCCACATGCATGCGCATCGCACAGGGAATAGCTTTACCTTTATAATATAACTATTTTGTTGCACTGTTGCCTAAAGATTTGTCTTGCAGATCCTGCAGACTTGCCCTACGTTCGTAGAAAAATGTAACTAATTAATTAAAAAGTATTTTAGCAAGACCGCGGGATCTAAAATCAACACACCATTTACACTTTCAAGTATGCCTTTCTAACCACACCATATATTTAACAAATTATGACTATGTGTATGATGTATTATAATATTAACTAACAAATTTCTCGTGTTCAACTAATACAATAAAAAAATTATTGAACAAATACGTAACTGTAAAAACCAACCAAGATATGCATATATGCTTTTATTATTTAAAAGTCATGTTAATAAGAACAAATTCTGGTACAAATGCGTAAAAAATATATACAAAACGAGATGAAGAGACTTTTTTGCAGAAAATACTAAACTTTACAACCGTGAGCAACACTAATAATATATACAGTATTACGAGAATCTTTTTAGCACTAATATAAATTTTATAATTTAGTTTGCAAGAAGATTTGGGGTTTTTGGTATAAGCACTCAAAAAAGAAAAAATCGATTGGTCAACAAGTACGGCAATAATATATATTTTTATCTACATATATTTACATTATTGAACTTACAATTTCAACATCATAATTTTATTTTCATACAAAAACACACTACTACCAAAAAAGATAAGTTATTCATGACCTGCCAAGAACTTGGAGAGAAAATCTGTGGGTTTTGGTTCAACGGTGTCTTTGAAGTACGCCATGATGTGGCCTTTTTGCTTCCATATTTCAACAGTTTCCTTGAGCTCCATCTGACCCTGAAAAAGCGTTACACATAAATAATGTTTTTTTTCTCTCCCTCTCTCTTATTAACTCGAATATATAAAGTGCATACTCAATTGACTTACATGCAATTTACCTTAGCCCTTCTTGCGTGCTGAAGGGAATATCTTGCTACCTTCTATGAATCCTGTCGCTGCTGGTTTATATGTAACAGATAAAATCAATTTCAGGAAAGGTGGACAAAACTCTCGAAAGCTGAAAATCGGGTCAACTGAACCCTGGAGTACGACTTTTCATTTTTAATATACCTATGGTTGAGTGGAAGATAAAGCGTTTAGACTGATTCCATTTCAAATCCATATTTTTTTCTTTTTACCAAAAAAAAAATTTCCTTTGATTTATAGCTTTCAAAATGGCCGGCCTCAGCACGAGTAGTTCGAAAAAGCAAAAAATATGTCAAGTTTAAAAGTTAATTATGGAGAAACTAATGCACTTAGTAGCATAAGCTGAATTGTAGGAAGAAAACAAAGTAGTGTGCTTCAGTGGAGTGTAAAATGTAATCTGATGCTTCAATAGGATTCGCGCAATTAACTCGCAATGTTGCCAACTTTTGAATATTTTTTTTCTAGCTTTAGATACGATTTTTTCGGTAACCATGGGTCGTACGACCACTTGCTTCCACCATCATAAGCGCCTCTATAAAGTGTGTTAAAACTGTA
>JAGDQP010009955.1:1696-38894 GCA_022664845.1 Lepisma saccharinum
ACACGACGCCATCCTTGTCCCACCAGATGCTTGACATTGACTCCTGCCGATAGATACTAGCTTTAGCACCGGGAATTGTCTTTTTCTTAGGGCTTAACCATTTTTTGTGTTGACATTAAAAAATTTTGCTAAACTTTATTTTATATGGGCCAGTCTAGTAACTGTGGACTTCGGCTCGTCACGATTGGACCATTTACAGCCTAATTAAAATCCACAAACACCCATGCCCCTGCCGGGATTCGAACCCGAGACCTTCGAGTCGTTGCCCTAACGCCGTAGACCGCACGGCTGCTCGGTCGGCATGTTGACATAATAGCGTTGTCACCAATAACAGTCCTGGAGATGATGTTCTTGGGCTAACGGGTAACGAGGAAGCAAAGAAGCACAGATGGGCTGCCCGCTGTATTTTGCTTTTTTCGTTCAGTTTGCACTAATTTCTGAAGCTTTCCCATGGAATACAAATGTCCCTCGATGTTTGACTGATCATAGTTTTTTACATTTGCCAACACTGGTTGACTGATGTGAATCATCGAGTTCAGACGGTCTTCATCAAAACCCAATGGTTTTCTTGAACGTGAACAAGTAGTCAGGTCAAGGTGACTGTTTAGAACGATTTCCATGATGTCATTCTGCCCATGCACGGGCAAATATTTCGAACCGCCTTCGCTGGTTTTGCTCCTCTGTTAAACTCAAACAGAAGAGTATGCCGGAAGTTTTTGTTTTTCTCCATTGACACTCCATCTTGTATGGTCCACAAATTACACTAACTCGAAATCTGGGAAGTTTAAGGCGTATACACAAACACAACACTATCACTGCAAATGAGAAATGACAGACGATAAACAAACGCCTAACAAACGCAGTGCTGCCAGGCCACAAACAAACGCTACGAATTTATGCATCAATGTAATGAAAAGAAAGACACTTGACAGACGTAAACAGGAAATAGTTAAGATCGGAGCGGAGGTGCTTTTGATTCTGGTATATCTAAATGTCTCACTAGTTTCTAGTGGTAATCGTGAAAGTGTGAAATTCAGTAGATACTATTTTCTATTGAAGAATGTTTTGAATAATTGTATTTTCTCCATTTTTGTTTGTAGGTACTACAGAAACAGATGGATCTCGAGTTAGACTTGTATAGCGACGCGAAAGAGAAAAGCAACGTAGTAGCCCGAGTAACGATGTTATCGTTAAGCAGTCAACCCGTAGACGCCGAAGATGCAACGGATCGACAGAAACATATGTCCCTCAGTGAAAACGCAGGTAAGATTACCCTCGAATATAGCATGTCGTTTTACATACTTTTTTTTTATTATTCCATGCTAAAACATACCACATTATATTCTGAACAATAGGGGGAGGTTATCCACAAATCTCTGTGTAGCTTTAGTCTAATTTATCACGCCACAAGTGATATAACAGCAATTGAAATGTGTACTCGTGCGTGATTGTTTATTCCATTATTTAAATGAGTTCTTTGCGAGGAAGTTTCCTAAATTTAAATTGCGTATCTACAGACTAATCGCTAAAATAATTTATTGCTTTCTAGTTGAGAAGAAGAGGGAGGACAGGAAAACTAGATCAGTTGTAAGGAAATTGACCATACCCTGAAATCTCTAGCTAGCAAGGATAATTACTAGCTTACGTTATATTCCTTCGCTTTCTTTGGCTGTAGATTTTTTCATTCATGTCGAGAATGCACTTTGCAACGGCATTGGAAAGTTTATGCATGAATTTTAATGCGAGACCTCTACATTAGCTTTTTAAACGCTTTTAAGCATGTAAACCGTAAATACGTAGTACTTACAGTGCTTTCGAAATGGTACCGATTACTTATTCCCAGAATAATTGTTTTCTTCCAAGTGTGATGCAACGAAAAATAAAAGCGAATGATTTTTCTGTTCAATGAAACTAATCGTAGTTTCTTCAAACGTTTTCGGAGTCGTTTTAAAATATCACTTCATTTGTATGTATTTGTAGGATATTTGAGACCGGGTAACGTATCTTACAAACTAGAAAGAAATGTTTAAATTTATTAAAACTCTGGTTATATGAGAATGTTTTGCTTTACGTGTGTGCGCTTCGTAAACTTGTTATAGTGAGCAATTGACAGTTTTAGGTAAATATGACGTTTCGATGTATTCTAAAACCTTTATCAAAAACCAAAGCGCTAAACAAGATAGAGTAGAAAGAAAACCTGCTATAACCGAAGAATCAAAGCATGGTTTAAGAATTTTATTATTTAGCGTTTTAGTTTCTGATAAAGGTCCTATCCTACACCGAAACGTCATGTTTATTTAATTGTTTACTACAGGAAGTTCAGAAGGAAACGCACGTAAGCGAAGATCCTTCAGTAATAACGTTCTTAAACCATTTTTATAAGTGAAAATGCACAGAAAAAATAGTAGTTGCCGTGACCGGGACTTGATCTCGGGTCTCACAGTATTTGGTTGGGTATTCCAACCATTAAACAACCAGGACACAAAACCATTTTCTGTGTATATGAGGCATTCCTTGCGCCTCAACAGAACCAGCTACTCTGGTGGTGTCGATGTCAAGGGAGCCCACCGCATGTGCAGGTTTGTTGATCAATATTAATGCAAATTGTCCAGGGCGAAAACAATGTTACATTTGGGTTTACACAAAGATCTTGGGTGTGGTGGCCATCTGAAAAATACGGATCTCCAATTAGCAGAGAAATTGATCTTTACCGTTTGAGTGCTTTGTTAATTTTTAATTTGGTTCGTGAATTCCTAGTGATGCGCGGACAAGAAATCGAGAAGCACTGTACTGTACCGTCTCGGCATTCAACCAGTACAGCTGAGGAAACCCACAGAGATTAAGGGTGCTGATCGGGAAAGTAACGAGGTATTCATATTGAGTACAGTAGTCTCGGAATCCTTTATATTAAAATATTCCATTTCAAAAGATAAATTTATTCTTAATTGATGGATATTTTTATGGATGGATGATACTAATTACTTGTGCTCAACGACGAGACCCCTTAATGTCATTATTGTGTTTGGTAAATTTATGTAGAAATATTGACTTGTTACCATGACGACCACTCGTGTATCATATAAGTCCCTACAACAGATTCCCCTGTGGTGCTACACTGTTCTGATTACTGTTTAAGCAATATTACGTGGAGACTTATTTTAACATGTCATTATATAATCTACAACGACCTCTGCCTCCGTTAATTACACGCAGAACTTTTTACTCGTGATCACTAATTTCCACGGACCAAGAAGCATTGATAATTCGTAGTATTCGTGGTATTGTAGTCACTTCGCGTCGTTCTTCCTGCCTTGTGCACTCTGTCTGAAAGTCTCCTTGAGATCCTTTCTCATCTCAGGAGTAAATGGGGCGCAGAAATAGCTTTTTCGTGGTAATGAAAGACTCCGTAGAGAAGGAATTTGAGGCCAATTCTTCTCCGTTGAAATGTATCGTGTAAAGTACTAAGATGGGAACTGTTCTGAATGGTGGAAGAAGTTCAATATATGAACGAAATGCTCTCAGATTTCTTTTGTTTTTCTTCCGTTTGAAAAAAGTCGATTTCTTATTTTCGGAAAATGAGACAAGGAAGAAGAATGACCAGAAGCTGGGTCGAAAGCGTTGCTGTTAGAATGACTAATGACCATGTGAAAAAGTCTGGAATTCTCTGTTAGCTGGTGGGAAGATCTTTAGAAAAAGCTAGACAGAGCAGAATAGTGATGTTTGAAAAACAAGAACAAAGAGAGAAAAGAAACCACATCACACCACCTTAATTCTTAGAAAAGCTTTAACACGATTGTTTTTATGTCATTGTCTTCTTGTAGAGTTGGAATCATTTCACAGCTGCTCACTTGAGATAACATCAATCATTTTGTTTAGAAAACTTTCCCGTGTCTTGGAAAAGTAAGCTGGAAGATAACACTCCGTTCATTTGTCTACATGTCTCAGTGCTCTTATGGCGAACGTCGTAGGCTGCTGGTCAACTATTGGGTGGTGCCATAAGCTATTCCAATCGTGCTGACGCCCATCCTATGTTTTTCCAAAGTTTAACAAACACCGCACTGGTACTTGAAATAGTGGCGTACTGTTGGTTGAATTATGGCCTTTAGGCATCTGAGGCTCAGGCCGGGATAGGGAATGGAAAGGATGCGAGAAGTTGTCAGCCAGGGCGTAAGTTGAAGGTATCATCCCAGGATTTGCCTAGTATGACTGAGGAAACACCGTGGAAAAACTCAGCCTGGATGGTCGTCCGATGGGATTGAACCCAGGACCTCCCGAATGCTAAGCTAATGCTCTACCACTGAGCCACGGCCACTCATTCTGACTGACGTTTTGCTTCAGTCACACTAGGAAAATACCGGAATGGTAACTAGAAACTAGGCCCTAGCCGACTATCTTCTAATATCCTCTCCTCCACTCAATACCGGGCTGTGATGCCTAAATGTCATAAATAAATAAATATATTTAAAAATTCAGAGAGCTAATTTATTGCGTCTCGATTAATGACTGTTACTGCTCAGGCTATCGTTTATTGGATGTTTCTTTAATTGAAGAGTACAGTAGGAAAAAAAGATAATGGGTCCAGTTTTGGATGAAACTAGGATTACAGTGGATTTGGTCGTCTTGATTCATCGCAAAGTGCTAACACAATGATAGGTCAGAGATGTTGGCGTATAAAATCGGGTATTTATATGCAATAACAGAGCGAGAGAAATAGAAACCTGTTTCCTCAGTGCTGATTAATAGACCTCATCTCTCTTCCTCGGTATTTTTCAATTGAAAGACTTCAACAAGGAGGAAGAAACCTCCTCAACAAAATCATTGCAATGAAATCTGACAGAGAAACAGCAGTATAAGTGTATGTGTCTCAGATATATCATAACTTATTCATCAGAACTAGAGAAGTTTGCTGTTAGTGTTAGCTTTCCGTGTTTTCTCTTTCATGTTCATGAATAATGGTTAGTGATGTCTTTTTCTTTCTTGTTTTGGCCCTCATCAGAGCAGTGGAAGTGGGGGAATATTGATTTTAGGAGAAGTAATAATACCTTTGCCTTGACAGATGCATTTTCTCAGTAAAATGGCTTTACAGATTCCATTTATTTGGTCAAAAAGGAAGTACGATGATGTTTCGCGGTAATTTAGGTATTAGGGAAGTTCGGAATAAGCTATAGTGAGTGAAGTTTTGCCTGTTTTCTTCCATTATCTTGCTAAGAGCATACATCGTAATTGCCCTTAATGTTTCGCAAATTGCATGAAGACCCGTTTGATTTAAAAGTAAGGAAGACTTTTTTTTTTATGTTCTGTGGTGAAATTCTCCGTGTTCGGAGGCTGGCACATAGCGTTCTTGAAAATTACTATTTGCTCAGTGTGGAGACTAAATCGTTATTGTCATTTGTTTCTTTGGGGTGGCTTCGATATTTAATATTGACAAAAAGACTGCAGTATGAGTTGTCACTCTTTTCATCATCATCTTCTAGCGTATCCATTTTTTGTTAACAGTTACTGTCTCATGTTGCTGTATATCTTTCCTCTCTATCTATTTCTTCTTGGGTCTTCGTGTCCTCTTTTTACACCTTCATAATTCTCTCCTGACGTTGTTTTCCTACTCCTTTCAGAGTATCACCAAACCATCTGAGTGTTCAGTCCCGTTACTGACTCACGTATATGCTTATTCCTGATCTATTCCAACGTGTCACACTATATCCATCTCAGTAATTTTATTTCTTTTGCTCGCACATCGTTCATGTGAGTTCCTTTTGATGTTCATTATTATTGCTGATCTCGCCATACTCCTTTGATTTTAGCCCATATTTTCTTGTCACAAAAGCACTACCAATAGTTCATACATTCAACTTGAAGGCTTTTTAATTCGTTTCGTATGATTTTCGACGCCTGAATAGTGTTTCTTTCAGGGGGTGAAAAGGAATGGAGGTTTTATTCGCCAGAGCACCAAGAATACGACACCGTAAATTTCCGAACAATAGTAAAACCATATGGATAAAGTCTTGTATCCCTGAGGCGTGCAAATTACTCTCCCCTCAGGAAGCTACTCTGAAAGAATTTGTGACACTTATAAAAGAAAATATTGATTTATTCAAGCCACAGGAACAAGACCAGATAGATTCAAGTCAAGGCAGAGTCGTCTGTCCAGGGTTGGGTCAATTGGGTTCAAGATTCGATCATCGGGTCGCAGGATCATAAAGTTAGGCCTGCTTGACACGGAAGCGTTTATGCTACGATAAGTTCTCTTAGCATATATTCCATCAAAATCCTTATGAAATAATAACATAGCATCTTGCCCTATTGTAGTGTAAAAATATATAAAATATTCCCCACAACTGCTCAGTAGCATTTTTGCTAGCACTACAATTTGCCATAGCATAAAAGCTTCCGTGTCAAATGGGCTTTAGTCTGGTAATTTGGGTCAAGACAGAGTCAACAGGATTAAGTTTTCTGACCGGGCCAATCATTGGGAGGACTGTGTGGCGAGGAGAGGTGATATGTAGAAAAGTGAATATAACAAGTACAAAAATACATTTTAAGAAATGCACGTTTTCGTTCATTAAAATACCTTAACCGTTGCGTAGGTTACATCGGAGGCATTACTGTTTACTGAACTTTCGTAAATAAACCGTAACGAACTGGAAATAACCAGTCCCATTCTAAATTAAAATAATTTGCACGTTTTAATTTTCGCGTAAAAATGTTCAACATGTGTTTTTCGTCATTGTTAACTTCTGTTGGTAGAGGTCGGTATCACGCTAGCCGTAATTGTATCTTTGGAATGAAATCACATTGAATACGTTTCAGATCTTTTATTCATTGTAGAGTTGTTATTTGGTGATGATGTATTCATTTGATGGTTAATACCTTCTAATGAGAATGAAGTCTCTCGAGGTTTGACTAAATAGCAGCTGGAAGAGACAGTCATACAATTGCTCATTTGTTGCAGTATATCACAATATTCAACCGTACACGCTGATTGTGGATTCAAGGGTTGTATTGTGCGCTAATTGTACATGGAATTCTAAGAAATAAATTATCCATGGTCGTGAATCTGACAGCGTAGAATCTCTCCTGTTTCATCGCTTGTTTCGCAATCCCACTTGTGTGTGGAATTTGTTCCTAACGTTCAATATCAGTGTTGTCGAATAATAACTGCTAACCCATCCCATTGATGAAAGTACAAAACATATTCAGACTGTTTAATGCTTTGAATAATTAAGGCCTTACAACGTTAAATGAAAGTCACCTTTACTTCGTAGTACTTGTGCAAACGCGTCATGTTGACTGACACCTAAACAACACGACGGTTGGAATAATATTTCAGTACTCCTCTATTAATACACATCAGAATGTAGTTTATTCCTTTTATATGATCGATACCTAGTCCTCGTGGTCTAGTGGCTACGATCGTGGACTTAGAAATGGGTTTGAAGAGGAGAGACATTCTAACTGAATTTCAGTAGGCAAATGTCGGGATGGCTCGTATGCTAAGTCTCTGGCCGCTACCTTCCTCGTCCTTATTCTTAGAGTATTCGCTGCCCAGGGAGGTCAGGTTGTGGCGGTCTTAGAAGACTACACCTGCATGTCTTATGCCGTAGGAAATAATAAAATCATATGACCGGTTGAAATTATAGACAGGGAATGATGGGAAAGTCAGGCTTGGGCGTCTTAACACTTTTCTTCTTAATTATTTTTTCTTGCTCTTAATCGGAATAATATCTAGAATAAACACACTAGCAGCGTCTTTTTTCTTTCCGTAAATGTTATGTTTACAAAAAAAGACGTCTCCACGCATTTATGAAAACGCATGGAAGGAGCTCCGAAAGCGCTGCACCTGACCGAAATGCTTCTGATATGATTTCATAAAATGTATTAGCTAGTAAGATCGCATTGATATCCGAATGTTTATGAACATGGGTTCGATAAACAGCGCTGAAACAGAATGATGTCTTTATTTTTAAGTGGCAAATATCCCGAAAACTTCCATAATTATATACTGGCATAAATGTCATTATTTTCCAACTAACAAACCAAATATAAAAGGCATCATCATCTTCATTCCAGTTACTTTCAATCCATTGCTGGATTAAATTCATCAGTTTTTTCCTTCACAAATCTGAGCTGCTTTTCTCATCCATGTAGCTCCTGAAAACCGCATGATTTCATCCGTTTGTTGTTCATTTTCCACTGTTCGTCTAGATATGTGATCAGCCCATCGCCACTTCATCATCTTTGGAGTCTTAATCTTAACTTCTACTTTGTTCGCGAGCAAATCCATCAATTTAAGCTCCTGACCTTCCTAGTTTTTCCTAGCATACATCTTTGAATCGTTTGAACGTCCAGTGGCCACGTTCCATGATATTGGCAGCTTGGTTTAAGAAATGAAGTTCAGTCTTTCAAATGAGTTCCATACCATTTTACATCATCTATTTATTTTCATAAGTTACCTTGGCTTTCAATATATTCAGCTGCTATAGATAAATATACACAACTACACCAGCCTTTTCTCCGTGAATCTTTATTCCTTCTTTTCAGCATGCTGGCTGTACATTCCCTTTGTTTTCCGTAAATTCATTTTACGTCGTATTTTTAAATTCTCGTTACTCAATGCTTCCATTTTGATTTGTAGTTCTTCTGCGCTTGAATCGTAGGTAATTTAGGTATTTGCCATTAATTTTTATTCCAACTTCATTCAAGTATACATTTTTAACACTTACTCAAGAACCGCCGCAGAAAATAGTTTTGGAAAGTTTGAGTCTCCCTACCGTATCCCTTTTCCAACCTCGATGTATTCTGAAGACAGATGTGGCTATTGAGTATTCAAGTGAATTAAGTACTGCTGCCAGGAAACCGGATCGAAAGCTTTTACAAAATTTATGAATCTAGACACAGTGGGAGTTCATATTCATTAGTCATTTCCATACTCATTCAGAACTTCCATTGTGCTAAATCCCCTACAAAATACGACTTGTACCATTCCACTGATTAAAATCTAAGTGTTGTTCAGTAAGCTTCGGAATACGTTTGGTAAACATTTTGTATAGAATTTACAATAAACTTAGGAGTCGGTGCTTCTCGACGCATTGTTTGGCCCCTTTCTGGTTTAACAGAATAATAATGGTAGTAATCCAACTTCAGGGTACTTCTGACTTCCTGAGGCACGCTGAGGGTACTTTAGCAAGTTCTTCCCTACGACGTACTGTGTTTTCTTCTTTTTTCTCTCTCATTACGTCTGGAACTTCATCATTTTGACTTATCCTTTTTTCCTAGTTCTTCATCGGAGTAGTACAGTTCTCTATAAAAAAAAATCAACGATTTTACTAATTTCCTGCTTATTTGTGGTTACGATCGCATCAGGTATCAGCACTTTTTTTTTTCTATCATGAGCTATTGTTTGGTTTTCTTGAAAGTCTTGTATTCTTTAATTTTTCTGTAACAAGATTTTCGTTGTATTTTCACACGTTTTGCGGCATTTTCTTCTTTGAGGTTTCTATACATTGATTCTTGTTTAAGCTATTTTTTTCTCCACCGCTTCAAAGGCTCTGCTGAAATTTTGATACCTCCTTGGTTTTCACCCTTTTTCTCTCATCGGTACTGTATTTCTGTAATTGATATATTATTGATCTATCTATTCCACGACGTTGAATCTGTTACTTTGTTTTTCCCCGGGTTTTTCTAAATCTAAAACCCTTTGAAGCTGTTCAGAATGGACATATCATGAGTTATTTTGTTATTAATCACCAGAACATAATCTATTTCGTTTTAAACCCCCCCCCCCCCCATTTGGGTCTTTCCTTGAACACTTTCTCTGAGGCTTCTCGTTGAAAAACCGAGCGGTTGTAGCTCAGTTGGTAGAACGTGGGCTTAGCAGTCGGAAGATCCTGGAAACGATCCCAGCGGCCGCCCATACTGACAGAGGGTTTTCCAGAGATTTTCTTGTCATACCAGGCAAATGACGGGATGGAACCTACTAACGAGACCCCGGCCGACTACTTTTGAACATCCTTTTTCTCCACCCCACCCCACCCTACCCTGGCAGAACTATAGATGTTGAAAGGTCTTAAAATTCAGTTGAAAAATGTGTTTGATAGGAACGGTGTGTGGCTTCTACTATTCTGTCTTTTCGAAATTAAGTTTCCGACTTTCGTGTTATTGCACAGCTTAGTTCCTACTTTTGTATATTTACTAAATATTAATATTTGATTTAATGTTTAGATTGAGATACAGTATGGAATGGGCGACACTTTCACCAGTCTTAATTATTATAACTTCGCTGAGACCTAGTCTCTGTGATCTGGTGGACAAATTACCTCGTACTGATCGGTACTGGGGAGGGGACGCAGTTTCAAATATGGTGAGGTCTGCCTTCAGACTAAGGTTATCACTTTGTCCCATAAACATACCTGATGAATGTATAGATCGTAGGGCTACCACAAAGTCCGAAAAGCGACCTTCCTCTTTCTTTTCTCACGCTCACGGTGGATAACTCACTTTAAACTGACAAATAAAAGTATGTTCGTGAGTTCGGTTTGTTTCGTTATTCCTTAATTTTAGTATGCTGATTTTTTCATTTATTTTAGTTTTCAAATTAACTTCCAGCGGGAACCGTGTCGCTGTAGTTCAGTGGTAGAGTGTTGGCTAGCATTCGGGAGGTCGTGGATTCAATCCCAGCGGCCGACCATCCTGTCCGAGGGCTTTCCAGAGCTTTTCCTCAGTCACACCAGGCAATTGGCGTGATGGCACCTTCAACTTAGGCCCTAACCGACACCTTCCCGCATCCTTTCTCCTGCCCTATCCCGACTGAGCCTTAGATGCCTTAAAATTCATATTTCCAGCAAGAATAAACAGCACATGGTGAGATAGATAGATACCTGATGTAGACGGTCAGTTTTCTGTTGTTGCTGGTCCCCCCCTCGGAAATACAGTAGATTGTGAGTTTTAGTACCAGTTTTGGAAACTGAGTTAGAAATGCATTGTTGGCATTCTTTAAAGTTAGACGGTTTGGATTGGTACATTTAAGGAACTTTAGAGCAGCTGGTGACAAACGTTCGAAAGAATAACATTCTTTCACCGATTGGTGCGATCAGAAATTATTTCAGTTACTACTTTCATGTCGTACGTGACATGTAAGACAGCATTTGCAACAACTATGAATAACTACCGAAAGTCGTGGTTGCCATCTAGTATGCGTGGGAAGAATACAGTTGATATATTGAATTGTTTGGTAATAATGTGGTATGTTTGAACACAATATTACGTTTATGCATGTTCTAATAGTTTGAACAGTAATGTCAAGTTAGTTTGTTATTTAGTACTTGGTATGTGTTGTAATATTATAATAAAATTGTACGCTTGCTATGTTAACGCTAGCTTGTTTTAACGTCTGATTTTTATACATTTATTCTTTGGTGCTCTCTCTTCGTATTCTCTTTCTCTGAGTTTCTCCTATTTGTAATATACAGTTAATGTAACAAGTGTGATTAAGTTCTTACCTTCACCGAACTCCTCTAATGATTCCTTTTGTTTGAATATTCACCATTCAGCTTCTTTCAAAATTACTTAAGAGGAGGATGTAAACAATTTCGCTTAAGTGAATTAAATCTTGTGCTGTTGCAACTGTGTTATAGATATGTCAGTGATAGTTTTTCTTCATATGATCTCAGGTATTTGTGTACGAAAAATTTTCTTCTTCGAAATAAAATGTTTTACAGTGTACCTTTACTTCAGTACTTTTTCTCATGAACTACACCATATATGTACGTGAAATTTTCCACATGTAAATAATTGCAAATTACGTACATATACTATACCAAAATAAAAAACAAAAAAGTAAATATTTACCCGTTCAACTAAAATATTGTAAAATAAAATGAAATTTTATTTCTTATCAATAATTGGGACCTATGAAGATAAAAGTGGTGCGGTTACTGTGTCATCACACGATTCAAGTATGTGCAAAGTTTTACGTTTTAATGATGATCCGTTTTTAAGAAAAAGGTACTTAAGTGAAAGTACATTAAACAATAAATAAAGAGGAAGAAATAATAATAAAAATTTTGATACACAAATACCTGAGATCATATGCAACAAAACTGTCAAGTATCATTGTCATAACTATAAAATTGTTGCAACGGCACAAGATTTAATTCACCTATGCAAAAATCGTTTACATTCTCCCTTAAAGTCGAGTGTTAACCACGACGTTTGACTTCACTTGTCCAGAGATTCCGCAGTGTGTTGTGAGTAGAACAAATCTGTCGAAATGACTTATCCTGAACTACGTGTAGTTTGGGCTTTGATAGGGCTTGAGAGGGCGACTGTTCAGTGTTCAAGTGGAAGGAAGAAAACAATCTGTTAATACTACTTCGTGGAGTAGTATTAACAGATTTGTAGCATGTAAAAAGCTGTTGTTATTAACTATATATATATTAGGAATAAGACGCTTCCCTTCGAAATCCGGAAGTTGTGACACAGATACTTGTAATATTGGTTTGAGCTTTGATTTTCGTCCCAGATCCGAAACAGGATACAGACTGGGTTATAGGACTTCGCTACTCGCTTTCAATGTATTACTTCAGTTTCCAGACCATATGATTCGTCTTGCAAAAATTAAAACCTCAATGAACAAGCTGTAAGAAGTAACACAGAACTCGGAATATGGAGTGCAACCTTCATAGATTTGTGCTATTTTAAAGCAACTTATAATTATTCTGATGTACTACAGAAAACAAATGAAATCAAAACTGGGGGTGATAAAGAAAAAGAAAACTGATTAAGGCACAGTTTACGTAGAAATTGAACACTTCAGTGCAAGGAGGAGGTAACTCCAATTACAGTAAGGTTCAGGAAATGAAATTAACAACGTTTTCAACAGGTTAGGAGTTAGGAATCGGAAATTGATGTGATAAATTTTGAATCATTAGTTCACTTCATGTGTATAAAATAGAGGTCAAGGTGGGGTATACATAATGGACATTTTAAGAAGTAGCTGTATGCCCTCGTACTTCTCAGTTCAAGCTGGTGGTACACAAAATATAGTTGTTGACTTCGCGATTGATCGACACTGAAAGAATGTATCTAGTACAGTGCATTTGTTTCTGTTTAAAGTAAGATTGTAGTAATAAAAGGGTAACGTGCGATCTAAATAAGTACTGTACGATTTTTAGTGTTCTGGAAGTACAAATTCAAAACAAACAACCTCTTGGTTGTACTCTTAATTATTTTTTTTCTAGCATCAGTAATTTCTGCCTGACCAACATACAAACTGTTTTTCTTTCTAGTTTTGTGAATTGTATGTAATGTAAATCTATTTGTAATTTATTCTAATAATATTAAGACAGGTCTAGAAACTTTTCTTTTAAAAAGACAGAATCTGTATAGCTTTCCTTTCTCTTTAAAATAATACACATTCCTCTAAAATCAGATGTTAAATCAAGCAAGTGCTTGTGCCATTAATTTCAAATTAGTTAAGGTCAAAAGTTATCTTCAGTATTTGTATGTAGTATGTATAAGAATTTCAAAGACATGACATAACTGTTCAGTGAATTTTTAACAGTCAAGAAAGCATTTTATATTTGAATATCTAAACAAAGATTCAACTAGTTATTAACACATGTATGTTTGTGCCATTATTTTTTTTTCATTCCGTTTTGCAGTAGATTATATTGAAAAGGTGCGATATTTCAGCTTGGTCTTGATATACAAACAAATAAACTGCATAAGAGAAAATCTTTTTTTTTTTTTTTAAGTGACTGCTGTTTTCGTATGTACTTTGTTTATTGTGTGTATATTTGTGCTTTTATAATACAACATACAACTGGCCTTGCTTGTTTTTACTAATAGCAAGTGAATCGAAGCAGTACGTTGGAGGCTGTTACATATGGTGTTCAAATTTACTATTACTGTTATTTCCTTTTTCTTCTTTTGTTTCTTTCGTTTGTGTTTTGATTTGTTAACTCAGTACACGAGAGCTGAACGTAACTAACTGCAAAGCTTCATGAACAGTTTGAGTTAGATTTTCCAGTGCTTCTAATTGTGATGAAGACTGATTGGCCAGTTTAGCTCTCTAAAAATAGAATAAATAAGACATTTTTTAGTTCCTTTCGTCATTCTCGCAATTACTTTTACCTCTGCTAGTAAAACAAGTTCAGAATAGTGTCTGAAATTAAATATGATTTACCGTGACGGTAGGATTCTTACAGTGGCAGTTACAGTACAGTTATAGTTGGAATTTGAATAAGTCAACTAGTTATGTTTTAAATTGAGGTTACCAAGCTGAAATCCGTACAATTGCTGTTCATGTAGTGTGTACATATACGTATTATACTTCTTAAATTAATTACTGAGTTTGCTGACAAAGTAGACCGTAATTCTTTTATGTAATTTGACTTGTGTACCTGCGACTATGTCCTGCATGTAAGTTACGGAAACATTTTTTACATGCAGGACATAGTATCAGGTGCACAAGTGCTTCACACAAATAAAATGTGGCTAACTTTCGCCTATAACGCCTGGATGTGGGGAAGAATTTAGATAAGTTAGAGAGGAGACATGCTTATGCAGAACAATGGTCGCTCTTTGTATGGCAAAATAGCCATGCGTCGTATGGCAGAATAGTCGCTCTTCGTATGGAAGAATAGCCACTCCTCTCTGACTTTCTCACTCTTTCGTATCGGCCAAAGGTAGTCATGCTTTTACTATTATTATTGTGTGTGTGAAGTATGTGTGCACATAAGTAACCTTCTTTTTCCACCTTATTTATCATTTATATTTGTATATATGTACATGAAAAGAAAGAGCATTTCAGTAACAAGAAACTTTGTATCTTATTACGGATTATTAGCTAGTAATGCGGATTAAGTCACGTCTGCCTTCGATAAAACAAGTCTGCCTTTAAGTTAAACATAAAATTCTTTGGAGGATAGAGAACTTACTGATCGTATAAACTGTCATGTCTTGCTGGCCTAACAGTGTTACAAATATGTTAATAATCAAGTCCAACCTATTGTCCCAAGTCCTGCTTGAAAGGAGCAGCGGTGCACTTCGGAAAATGAAAGAATTTGTGCTGACAGACACCAATCGTGGCTGAAGTCCGTGAGTTACAAAACACCTACAACGTGAGCACTTGTTGGGAAGGTGAAGTCCTTAGAGAGTGATCATATGTTTTATTCTTACTGATTTGCTCTTACTTTAAGTTATACAGTGCGCGGCATTTAAATGTTACCAGTAGTATAACCGATCTTAGCGCGGGGGTAGTGTGCGCTGTTCTCTCACTGAAAGAGAATTCTTTAGAAATTTTCGTACACATATTTCACACGAATTCTTCAATACATAGCTATCAAGAAGTATAGCTCGTCGTCATGGTGACTGTTGCACGATAGTGATAACTTACTCCCTTACAACAAGACGTTAAAAATGCAACTGAAGAATTTTTCCATTCAATACAAAATCATTTCAGTCGTGGAGCTTATTTTTCAAAAGGGCGAGTGTGCAGTGGGGCAAATTTTTCACTAGGCGTAAAGAAATGTATTTCTCTGGAGGAGAGAGACCACTATAATTGTGCTAATGATCTAATATTGTAACTAGAGAAACTGCCTAGTTACAACACTCTAGCTTTTTTGCATAATTATTGTTCTTGTAATCCCAGAGAAATTCATTTTTTTTTTTTTACGCCTACTGAAAAATTTGCACCACTGGACATGTGCCGTTTCGAAAATAAGCTCCTCCCTCTGACGCACATCTACTGGGAAGCAGTGCATAAATTTCCCCTCCCCTCTACAAGGCCGGTAACTTTTTGAGTTCTGCGCACTGTATAGATAAGTATGGCAGTCGTAGTGACCCAGTAGTGGCCAGTAGCCATGGCATTCCTTTTGTTCCTTGCTACTTTCCTGTCCTATATGTATAGTTCCAAGCTTTCTTTTTCTTTCTTATCTACTTTTGTATCTTCTTATATAGCATGTCGTAGCATGAGTCTTTGGCATGAACTTTTTATATGTATATTACCATCGGTTATCGCATATGTTTCGACTTCTTTTTTTTCTATTAAGATTTTTTTTTATGTGAACTAGATGACTTAAGATGATAATTCTCATGAAAAGTTCAGAATTAGCTTTGCTCTTTCAGTACACGAGACTGGAGGAAAGGCATAGACAAAACTGTTCCTAGCTAGTTCAGTGTTAAAACCTATTTAAGTTTCCGCTTGTGTGATATAGGGTTTATCGATTACCTAGGCAGTAAACACATGAATTTGTATAGAGGTGAATAAACATGCAATGATAGAGAGATTTCATGCAATAATACTATATTTATGAGAAAAGAAGGAATTACGATTAACTTAGTATTTGATCGATAACAAAATTTTAAGATCATTCATAACCTATTCTTTCCGTTTCAAAAGTTGGTTCACCTTTTTTTACTATTTGAAACTGACTGGGGTGATTAATGAAACTGTAACTAGGTTGATAGCTTTTGTAAGGTATTAGAAAGCAGTATAGTAACCAACAGTTCTTTGCTTCCGGTGCTGTCAGCATTACCGATTTAGACTTATAACTTAGTACCACAAAGCTTAAAAGAAAGCTACTAGTAACGAACAGCTACAAAACGGAAATAATCAGAGTAGAATTTAGAATAGAGTTGTGGTCCGTATAAGAACTAAAGAATCATAAAAAGAAAAGTAAATTATCATACCTTTCTGATTTATTAGCTCTGTATAAAATGGGAAATTCGTCCCCGTAGATCAATACAGGTTTCGCGAGAAACAATAGGTGTTAGTACACAGTGGTCGTTAGAAAGTAATGTTTTTTTATTCTGTACACAAATATTTCTAAGTTCCAGGAAGAGTAAACCTAATTTTATTGGTTCTATAACGGAGCAGAGTATGGCTAGGCTTACGTGTAAAAACAAAACATTTAAAATAAGCTTATGTGGATATCACTCGCAATAAGATAATTTAAATACCATCAAAATTTTTCGTGTAAAATTACTAAGTTTGTATATTCTAAAATGTAAAGCTTATATGGTATTTTTTTATGTTTACAATTTGAAATAAGCGTATTAAGTAACAAACAATATACTCATTAAAATAATTTACATGTAAGAGCAAGAACGGGACATGTGTCTGTATCTGTCTACATATGATTTGCAATCAATCTAACGCATGTTCAAGTCAGTTTACCAGATGAGAGAAATAAACGATTCGGATATATTTTGCAGTTTGTTATCAGAAAAAAAAAAGGTGCCTTTTATTTTAAAAGCAGGTGTTTGACAGTCCTAATTAGTTACAGAATATGCTAGCTCTTAGAAACAGCCAAGAACTCCTCAGTTCAAACTAATTGACATCTGAAATTATTTTTCGCTTCGAATGTTCTTTGGAACATAATTAACACTTTTTTCCTTTAATTGTAAAAATGAAATTTGTAGAAGATAGATATGAACAATGCTAAATTGATTCAATTAGCAGAATGGATAAATTGGATATATAATTAGCAATTATCCATTGAGGAACTTTGTTTCTTGTTTACGACGTATGTAATAAAAACGTTACTTTACCTAAAGTTCACACTTGGCATTTGTGTTGCTTTTCTAAAGACATTAGTAACGAAAACGTTGTTTGCCAAGGATTTTAATAACTATATGAATATTATACTAAACTGCAATGAAAGATGTAAACACTGGCAGTACTGTATTTCGTGTTTTGTCATGCTTGATAAATCGTTTCGCCATACGTAAATAGAAGAAAGTTCTGTTGGTAACGTCATACTACGAAATGAATCAATTCGAACTTGTGGAATATTTTTTTTTACCGGTATCCACTATCCACCAACTGAGGAAAGTAGTAGATACTAATGTAAACAATTAAGTTGGTCATAATTCTTTCCGAGAATATATATCATGCACGTGCATACAAATGAATGCGGAGGGAGTAATCGAAGATTTTCGTATTACGTGTCATTGACTGCCTGCCCTACTCCTGTCATTTCTTTTTTGTTCAGGTGTCTTGTTTAGGTTTTGCGTGTTCGTGTGTCGTAATGTTTTTGTAGTGTCTTTTATGAACGAAGATCAGGACGATATGTATTTTTTTTTATCAGTTTAAGGTAAATTAACCATATACATGGTGGTCCGTGCGTTAGTTCACTCCATTAGCTGTTCACATATTGTTCTGTGACTTACGACATACCTTACATACACCCCATCAAAGTAATCTCAGGGTACTATGAACATCTACCATCATGCATATACAGAGGCTTGAAACAGTTGTGGAAACCTTTAGCCGGGACGGGGAGAAAGAAAAGGAATCACACGGTGCTAAATCGGGGAATATGGAGAATGTGACATCGTTATAACCTTGTTAGAATTGTGTATCTAAATGCGCTAAAATAAATATTTATTCTTATCTCCGTTCATAATTGACAATACTAAATGTTTCAGAGTTCACTGCATTTTCGTTCATGAATATCAATAGTCGTTAATTCTGTTAGACAGAGAATTGTTTTATTTTATTAATGTTCCATCCTGAATAGCGTATTGTTAGTATTTGTTAAAGTTTATTTTGCGTTAGGAATGTTGGTACTCACTTCATGTTTGTCATTGTTCCAAAACTGTTATTTAAAAATATTGTTTTAACGTGTTACATGTGGAACGTATGTTTAGTTGCACCTCTGCAAGAATTTACACGTGTCGTATAGTGGAATAAATGTCACGTAAAACTGGTTTACATATGTTATACAAAAGTATACTAAAAATTTATATCTACGTAAGTCAATTGAAGTTTCAATAATATTAGTTTTATCAAGAGACGCAAGTTTGTGATGATAATGCTTCTTGTGTATGGCTGTGTTGGTGTTCCTTTAATGTTTTCATTAAATCGTATGTCGTACGTTAAGTTTCCGTAGAGATACCGAGAAAACAACAATGGTTGAAACAATTTAAAACTTTCATAAGAAATTAACATGCCTTTTCTAATTGATGAAATCGTGATTGAATTATTTTTATAGTCTAAACTTGCAGTTAATGCTTGTGTTGAACTGCATGCAATAGAGCAGATGACTCTGGTCTCAAAATTGTGAAGCATTAATTAATAATTGGTAATGAAGTTCCTAAAACAAAATTATTTTAAAAAAAAAATAGTCACATTACGCAGCTTAAAAGAAGCTTAAACATTGATTAAATATTCCACTATAACTTTGAGTAGTGTCTTATGAGATGGCAACCCTAATATGCACAAGTTGCAGGTTGCTTGTTTTTTCTTTTTTGTATCCTTTTGGGTGGCTGGATCTTCACTGCACGGTGTCTTTCTTTCTTTATTTTTCCTTTCACCATAACCTGTCATCTCTTTTCTAACCATCCTTTATGATGCGCACCTTGTTTAATTGCATGATGGAACTTAATTTTCGGGGATAATTAACATGGATTTTTTTTTCTTTTCGCTCATGCTGATATAATAATATTTTGAAAACAATTTCCCCCATTATTCTGTCATTTAATTAAATCACTTAATTATTTGTAATTGTTATTTCTGTATGAAACCATAATTACATTAAATTAATTCGAATTTAATACTTGGTTTTCATAATATTATTTACCTACTAACTTGTGGCACCTTTGTTGGATAATTTTTTATTGTAATTAAAATATTTTTACCTTCTTTCATTTATTTTTTGCTTAAATATTACGTCTTTAATTACTTCCAACTTTTTAACCACACTATGTAACTTTTTTTTTTTTAATAAACTTACTTTATAATTACTTTTTTATTTTGGGGAATTTTAACTTACACGCTCACTTACTTTTCACACTTTGTAATGTCCTGTGTTTGTGAATGTTTACTAAAATGCATGTTATTCTGTGCTAACTATATGCAACACTTTCCTTCTTAACCTTTTATTTTGTCCACTTTTTTTTCTTCTTCTTCACATGCTTTTTATATACTGTGTGTGTGTGTATCCTGGCTTTTTTACCCTGGTGGCTGTTCAGCTGCCTTGGCTCCACTGCTGTGGTCGCTGTCCCGCCGACTAACCGTTTCCACATCCCCTGCACCCCTTTCTTCCCCAGACCGAGTGGCTGACTTCTCCGACGAAGATGAAGAATTCAGCAGCAATGAGGAAGGTGAAGCTGAGGGGTCCGACTCGGAACCAATGTTGGAGGATGCCATGGGAAGGAGGGCACGAAAATCCAGCAGACCAAAGATCCTTCCAGCAAATGCCAGGGTAATTTATTCTCACTTTTTATTTGTACTTTTTAATTTGTTGCAATTTGTGACAAGAAGTCTGAAGTTTGGAACTTTATTTTAAGGGTATCGTTGAGCGAGTCTTTCTTTCCTAGCAGGTTGAGAAATCGTCCCAGTTTCAGTGGGGGTTAAACTATATAGAGAGTACAAGGAAGTTAAAAATAATACAGAACGGTTATTCTGCCGGTAATACTTGATAGTTGCGAAAGTGGGAATTTAATTTGAAATTTCATTTTTAAGGTCTTTAGGCAACTTTTGGCTCAGGCCGAATGGTTGATTATGATATGATTGGTGGAATGAAGAAAGTGGGAGGAAACGAGAGAAACCCGAGGAAACCCACACCCACGGTTTTTGACGAAAGTTGAAGTACCACTCTGGTAGAGGAACATAAACTGTGATTGTTTGAAAATTAAGTTTTGAGACAGATATACAAGGCTGACACGAAACGAGATGACTGAAGAATGGAGGTGACTGCATAATAAGGAACTATAGGGACTATACAATTCACCCGATATTATAAGAATAATGAAATCACAACGGCTCAGATCCTCAGGCCATGTAGCTGGCATGGGAAAAACTAAGATTATATTCCATGATTGGTCGGAGGGAAATAGTCAGTTGGGAAGACCAAGACGTGGTTGGGAGAACAATATTGAAGCGATCTTCGAGAGAGAGAGATGTTCGAGTGAAAACTGGCTTGATGTTTGAGATATAATCCAAAGGCGAGCATTTGTTACTTCAACAATGAGCTTTCGAGTTCCGTAAGCAATTGAACTAGTTACGTAGATCATAATCATAATGCAAGAACTTTTTGTAAGTGTAATATTTAACATATTAATGATGATAAATAAAGTACATTTTTACAGCACTGTACAGCAGTAATGGACAAATGCATTTATCTTCTCGCCAGGGCATTGGTAGTGACAGTGAACAAGAGATGTCATTATTCATATGATAGCCATGTGAAGTCTGTGACACCGTCAGAGAAGGATGGTGTGGGGGCAAAGAATTTGTCTTATTCCACATTGGAGGTGATAGAAAACATATGGAAAAGTAATATGATCGGTTGATAAGGAGTGGGATGCTGAGACTATGTCATTCCAGAGACCTGCATAGTGAAAGCTATTCATTTAAATTTGGCATCCATGTGTGAATTGAGTATGGCGAAAATCAAGGATAGAGTAAGAGAATTAACAGAAACAGTGCAATCGTCCCGTCCCCCCTCCCTCCCAGCAAACTGGAAGTGAGGAGGAATTGGTCCCAAAATCTTCAGTAGGGACTTCTGTCCCTCTAAGATTTCGCTCAGTGGTTTCTAGAAAAGTTAAGATGAACGGTATTACCGAAGATCTCAAAAGGCTATTGTAAAAGTAAAGAACAATACTGTGATGAAATGATGAAAGGTTTTAATCAGGCTTTGTCCAAGTTTCTGTGAATATTTATAAATTTGGAAGAAAGTATAGTTTCTGGAATTGAATGTTTTGACTTTAATTTTTAAGGCCTTTAGACTACTTTGGCTCAGGTTGGTTGGATGATGATGATGAGATGATTGGTGGAATGAAGAAAATGGGAGGAAACGGGAAAACCCACGCACACGGTGTTTGTCCACCACAAAGCCTACATGGCACGAGCAGGATTTGAACTGACGATCCCCAAGCGCCAGAGGTGAGCGCTCTAACCGTTGAACCACCGTGGCCCCTATAGTTTCTGGAGGAAGAGAAACTTGTCACTAAAGATGGAAGAGCAGTTTTGCTACATTATCTTTTGCTGTTTTTTGAAAATGTTTAAATATGGACTGAGCTAGTTTGGGAATCATACTCGTCAACTGCAGAAAACTAAGATCGAACTAAAGAACCTTCCGCACAAATTAAAACAATGTTGAGATGAGTTTAAAACGCATATTAACGTAAACAAAACAAAACAAACAAACAGAAAATGAATCGAGGACTGTTAACATCAACACGTCTGGTAAAAGAGCAGAAAAGTGTTCAAATTTCAGATTTGAAGCATTCGGTGAATGAGTTGATTGAGATTACAAAAGCGGGAAAGAAATAAAGAAGGGAAATACAAATAAGAAAAGAAGCTTTCGTTAAGATCAAAAGCGTTATTGTGTGGATCAATAAAATTGGAAGAAGAAAAAGGAAAAAAATCCTCGTCAGATGCATCGTATGGAGGAAGTGTAGGTCTGTAGGGTACTAGAATTGGACTGCGAAGAAGAGAAATGTAAACAGAATCGAAGCATTTCCAGTGGGACTTTGGAACAAGATGAGGAAGATAAAGACTAAGATAAAACATGAAGAAACGTTAGCAAGATCAAATGATGCGAAAAACTTCCCGCAGACTACGAGACAGAGAAACTGTCTGGTCTATAAATCAGAGAGGATGGTTTATTTCAGCAGGTTCTAGAAAGAATAGCAGAAGGTGGAAAGTAGAGGTGAAGAATAAAAATGATAAACGACCTGAAGGAATGGCGAGAAAATGTCAATTCAAGAGTTGAGACTAGTTCTTCGGAGGGGCGGTTGAAAACCCGGAGGGGTACTCCCCCGAAAGCATGCTTGAAAGAAACACTGGACTGGATAAGCCTACAGGTGAACTTATGGAAAATAAAATATATGATAAACAAAAAGACATAAAATTTTGTTCCTCCGTTTTCCCTGTGAGAATAGAAAGACACATTGACCATTTACGAAATGAAATATCTGTGCGTTGCAGTAAATAAGGAAAAGAAAATTCAAACAAGGTGTGGACGTGGGCTTGAAACCAAAAGTCTTCTTTCAAGTACGACTGAACGATCAAAGGATTGTTTGACCACACCAGCACATCTTTCAAATAATAAAATAAAATAAAATGAACTTAGCGGAAGGCATTTGATTTGGGATAATTTTAACAGGATAAATTCTTCCAGTGACATTCAGAATATTTTGATATCCATATGGTATATCTAATTGAGAATAACTTTCCAAACTTTCAATTTCATTCATGTATGTAGGAACAGAGATGTAATTAATAGAAGCCGTACTAACAATTAACGGCAATGCAATATATTACTAGCAATGATTAATCCTTTATTTTAAATCGTATTCGTGATACAAGGTTTCTTCGAAGACCTGTTGAGTGCCTTTGTTATGGGTTTCTTTTACTTCTTTTCTACAAACTTATTATATATTACGTGCTTATATGTCAAAACTCATTTCTTTGTTTTTCTCTTTTGTGTATTAACTTCTGATGTATTTATTCTTTCATGTGCTGTTTATATGTAACATTGGTAATGGCACGTGAAACATTGTGTGCCATTTTTACGAGTTTCTTTTACTTACGTAAATATTTTCGTAGATCATTTTGTTATTATTTCTTTTATCTGAAATTTCTCGAAGAGACATTCATTTGATGAGAAATAATTTCCTTATGAAACGAAGCGAGACTATTTCCAGTAAAATGGAAACTGATTTAGCTGTGTCGTGTATTGTTTGTTTCTTTATAAAGAGTTACTTTGAAGCGACAAAGCAGGTGAAACTTCGCTATCTGAGCAAGAATTCTGTAAGCATGTCTTTCAATAGTTACCTTCTGTGCCGAACGTAAAACAAACTTATGTTATGAAGTTGAAAAAAGTATGTCCTAATCTCCGTAGAAAGTAGGGATGGAGAAAATCAGTGCAATTGTAGTAGGTGAGCTCAATGGTTTCCGTGCAATATGTTTCGTCAGGGCCTAAGTTGAAGGTACCATCCCAGCATTTGCCTGGTGTGATTGAGGAAAAACACTGGAAACCTAAGTTTAATATTCGCAGTATTAATAGGCCTCAGTGCCCTACACTGCATGTATGTGTATACATATACATTTTGGAAAGCGGTACCAATAATACTTATAAATGTGTATCAAATGAGCTACCTGAGATTTTGACATTGTTTATTGTAGTTGAGAAATTAAAACATCCGTAATGGACAGGTACGTATTTAAGGGTGAGTGGGGTCCGCCCCCTCAAAAAATCAGAGTTATAGGCAAAAATAGTATAACTTTAGGCGTAATTATCCGTATTTAATATACATTTGATGTCCAGATACACGTTGGGACCCCCCCCCCCTCTCTTCCCATCCGGGAGGTCATGAACGCCTCGTAAAACCAAATTCTGGATACATGCCTGGTAATGGATGACGTCATACGCCAGGTTTTCTAAATTCTTATCTATAATATAACTAAGTTCTTCAAACTGTGAGTTAGATCGTGTGAAAGACATTTTTCACAAGTATTATCTGGGTACCGCTTTCCAGATTTCATTATTGTTTTTCATTTGTCTGTCCAGTATCTTTAACAATATGAAAATACGCACATCATGCATTGTAGGTACTGAGAGCTAAGGACATATTAATAGAATTGCTCTGAACCGATTTCAGTTTATCCGTGAGTCAGAATTGACATCACATCAAACCATTACCCAATTTTGTTATTTTCCATGTTTATACGGGGAGAGGATATTTAGTGAGTTACGATGATGAGAGTTCTACCGATGATAGTTTGACACCAAACGATTGTGGATATCAGTGTGTTCCGGCTCCATCAGTTGAGAGTAGGACTAATGACAGAATGTAAGGTAAATTTTATTCGAAATCACTGTATTCAGATTTGTGCCTTCCGGGAATCAAATCCGGGACCCTGTTATTACAAGACGACCAACGTAATTTCTAGTATTAGAAAGGGAAATTTAGAAGTGAAGGTATATTTCCGAAGCAATAAAGTCAGCTATACCGTTTAACGTTGCTTTTGATTTAGAAAGTGCGTACATAGTTTTCTTATTTTTCATAAGAAAATAAAAAAAAAAAAAGTACCGATATATTATACCGGCTTATACCGTCTCATTTCGAGCACTGGTGATTTCTAAACTAACCGAACATGCTAAAAGTTATATTAAAATTAATTATTATTGAAATGTTACTCTTTAAGATTCAGATGTATTCATTTTGTGAATGTATTTTTATATTTTTTTTTCCCCCTCTTCCCTAGCAACGTAATTTGAAGCAGAAGTTCATAGCGTTGTTGAAAAGGTTCCGAGTGAGCGAAGATCTGCAAGGATTAGATAATGACCAGGAAGAGATAGATCAGAAGCTTTCAGGTAAAATGGACAGATAAATTGTTGTTCAATTGGCCAGTGAAAATAACTAGTAAATGATTGATATTTTCTATGTGCAGGATAGATTGTTAAATTTCTTTTCTCTTATGCGTCTGTCCCATGGAAATCATCTTGCCGAGATAGTAGGCGTGAAGTAGTACTTTTATGTCGTCTACGTAATGGGCACAGTCGGCTGACGCACGGATATCTGTTACGTCGATTAGATCCACCACATTGTAATAATTGGAATGTGGTATAATCCCGGATATAATCATCTCATACAACGTTATAACATCTCCAATGACATGGCGTCATTATTAGGGGATGAACCAAGTATGTTGCGGAGAGTTCTTATGTTTGTTCATGAGACAGGTTTATCTCCGTCTATCTGAGATGATTGTGTTGGTTAGCTGTTAAGTTTTATGTAGAATTATTTTATTTTTGTGAAGGCCCATTTACAGCCTTCACGTTTTTACCTTTAATGCTAAAGTCTCTATACATCTTTAGTTTTTACCACAATTTATTTTTCTGAAGACAGTTTACATCTTCAGCTTTTATATGGTTTTATAATTTTAGTTAACAGCTATTTTTAGACGTGATAAAGATAAGGGATTTCCCTCCGTATCGGGAAGGGCGTAAGCCATAGTGCTGTTACCGCCCATACAATTCATTTTATCTTATCTTATCCGTCTGCCAAGTTCCTAAATATAATAAAGAATCTTTTGAAGTAATGAGATATGCAAGAAAATCGGTTCAGCTACGCGTTGGGTGTTAGCATGAGGTCTATGATGTTAGTGTGCATATAATGGCGAAATGAATGGGAGAGCTTTAGCAACGTGGAAATCGTCTGATGGGTGGTTTGGGGTAAAAGCATAACTATTACTTAACATTCAAGATTGAACAGAATGTGTGAAAAGTTCGTATAGCTTCTGAATTCGAATTTTTTTATTCGAATTTATTTATAACCTGTAGGTATTTTTGGTTCAGGCCGGTGTAAAGTAAGGGAAATGATATAGCCATGACCTAGTTTGAGGGTAACATTCCGGCATTTGTCTGGTGTGACTGAGGGTAAAAACCTCTCAGGATGGGACTCCGCTGTGATCGTTTCCAGGACCTTCCGATTGCTAACCCAACGCTTTACCAACTGAGCTTAAAGCTGATTGACAGTTGGGTGTATAGCAGATGAGAGGGCTTGAGAAGTTGATTCTGGATGTCGTTCTAGTTGGCTTACCTGGTTAAATATATGAATTTAAATTTGGTGTATGCAACTGCTGAATATAGGGGAGAATTAACAGAAGAAGTACATTTTTTTTTTATTTTCTGAGGTATAAACTTAGAAAATACCTTTACTTGAAAAGTAAATAAATACATACATTTTTTACATGGTTATGTCCGCGAGGAGGCAAGTACACTTTGATAGATGTACTTAGGCAGTGCTCGAACTGCAAATTTAGAAGTGATAGTATATTTCGGAAGAATTGACGTCAGCAATACCATTTAACATCGTTTTCTGTCAAACAGTACCGGTATAAGACGAAAAATAAAAAGAAGTACCAGTATATCATACCGGCGTATACCGTCTCATTTCAAGCACTCCACTTAAATAAATGTGGGTTTGCAGTGGATGGCACGAAAGAAGTATGGAAACGTTGAATTCTGTATAGTGTTATTAATATATATAACCCCGGAAAGCAAAAAGGTGCGAAGCGCCATTTCCCGTAATTTCTGTCCAAGTTCATTTTTGAACTCCTCTTGTTACGCATCATTTGCATAAAGGAGACACGTGTTATATGTGCTAGTGAAATTTATTAAGATCTGTAGTGAAAATGAGATTCTACATAAAAAATAATGTATTTTTCTGCTCTCCTGGAAAATTTTTGTTCGGAAATGGGCGATATATGTAATAAAAAATAAAATTTTAATAGAAAGGAAAGAAATTTGTACTTAACGTTGCTTCCTGAGCGTAATTCATGTGCTCTAATTCACACTTAACACGATAAAATGTCATTAGATATTTCAACAATAAAATGTCGTCTTCAGTAGTGTATAGAATGAAAATATCACAGAATTACATGTTGAGTTGTTCTCAAAAGAGGACAAAGTTGAAAATGTCCGATAAAAGAATGTAACAACTGGATTACACTCAGAAACTGAAATTTAAAGTGCGAGCTTTGATTGCCAGTTGTTTTTTATATGAAAGTAGTAAAAGGGAGAAGAATTGATTTCCCAGGGTTGCCGTGCATTTTCATTTGTCTTTTGTTGAAAATGACATAGAGGTAGACAGAGGTAAAACACATCTTGCACTGTCACTCCCCATCGACATCGTTGCCAGAGTCCATTGTAATATTGAAAGAGTCTACATTTTTGGAATACACCACTAAACAACTTTTAGATTAAATAGAGTGTCTTGCTTGATAGGGAGTGTGATGTTGGATAAGTAACCACACATGTTATGTGGTGTCATCGGGAAATGTTGCAGTCCAATTACATAAACGGGTTTTGTGCAGGTATACACAGTTCTAATAAAAAAGAAGGCTCTGGCAACATCTTTTACAATCGTGCCTGAGTGATTGTTTCGTTGTTTAATGCCTTTAAAAAATTCTTAACATCCAGGACTATACGTCAGCGCAAGAATCATGTATCTCTTTGTGTTTTAGTTTAATAGTTATGTCTATGAAATAGGCTTTTGTGTAACTTTTGGGACACTCTGTATGTACTGTATAATTAAAAAGGACATTCTGTTATATTCATAAATAAGAAGCCAAAAATGACAAAATTAAATTAACTGTAAGCAAGATTGATTGATGTTTTTTTTTTTTTTAATCAGTGATTTAAATCAAAGATATACTTTTTGTATTTAAAAAAGTAGAAACAAAGTGCTGTATTTTTAAATCATCTGCGATTTGAATCATATGTAAGCTTTAGTCTTTACCGTTTAGTCGTTACGTGATGATATACTCTTATGATGTAAATCTAAACCAAATTGATCGACCTAGAATTTTAACGAACTATTTGATTGGTTCATTTTGATTGACGAAATTTTAGAAGAGAGCGTAGGAACCCAATTCGCATTATAAGTTTACAAATTTGTATTACAATCTTCTTCTTCTTCTTTTTTTTTTTCAACCCTGACTGTAAGTGAAAACTCCTTTTTAGAAAAATTGGTTGTGTAGTTAATGCGTATTCGCCGAGATTCAGGGTATGGGAACATGCTGGAAACACACATCATTTGGTGGTCTCACTGACTCACATTTGATTCCCTGTGATTAAGGTGCTATTTTTCCCATCTGAGACCAAAGGCCAGGGGTATTTTGTGTGCTATCCAAACTTTACTTATAACCTTTTGTTTTACATTTAGAAGGAAACTTTAAGTTCATTTGAACACTGAGTGTAAGAGAAATGGAAAATACTTGATTTGTTACACTCTCGGAAGTTAATATGAATGTATTGAGTAATTATGGAATAGTTGTGAATGTATTAACACAGTGGTGTGTGTATTTGTTGTAGGAGGGGACATGGATCCTGCAGACATCGAGGATTTGTTTGAGGAGCTAGAAGACTTGAGTGACTCTGGTCCCGAAATGGATACGATGAGTATCACATCAACTCCTAAACCATCCTTGAGGCCATTCTTTTCAAGTAGTAGATCACTGCTTCAAGAAACGTTAAACGTACCTGGTAAGATAGCATTAAAGAAAGTAATTACGCTTGTATAGAATAGTAACAAATAATGACCCTTTTCCTTGTTTGATCATAGTAATTTTTAGAGTAATATCACACAGATTTAGAAATAAGAATGTCTGTTAAATCGTTTCTTTTAACAGTAACACATATAAAAAGATCGACAACATTATGTTCTCATTTTAAACACTGAGTTTCTGATGATTTGTTCTTTAAGATATGTATTTCTTTCGAGCCATTGATTCATCACATAGAAATGAAAACGAAAAACATTTGATCCTTTTGTTAGTTAATGTGCTTACAACATTTCAGGGTCAGTTTTGTTCTGTGTACATTATTTCAGTTGCATACTTTGAAACATTCCTCAGTACATAATAATAATATTGAAACTAGTTTTAACTAGCAGTTAATTGTAACCTTGCATTGTTTTCAGTTAAGCTTCACTGTAGCTACCTACCCCCTCCCCTTTTTTTGACTGTTGTTTTGAGCCTAAGGTTTATTTTGAGTAATTTTGTTTAAAACTACTACAGCTGTCAAAACATGGCTTTCTACCACTCGCCATGAAATTGGTTTCCTTCCTTGTTCAACATTATAAATTATTTTGAGGAAATACTATTAGACAGGTTTATTGTCTGCAGTAGCAGCACAAGATAATTAAATCATGTTTCACGATTGAACTTCCCAGATTATCAACGTTTTCCTCTTTATTCCATACTGGTAATGTAGGAACATTTTGAACCCAGCGTTAGGATACTTTAATGTGGAAGATAGAAAACATTATTTAAAGATGATTACATGGAACAGCAGAAAAGAAACGTTTCAAGTAAATATTATGGTTTAAGTATTATGGTAGATATCGGGTCATCTCAATTGATGGTTTCTTAACCGATCTCTAAATACAGTTTTGTTGAAATACAACTAAATACAGATGTGCTGAAAACAATTTGAATTTAGTTATCACCACCATTTTCTACACGTAATAAGTAAGCTCCAGATGAAAAGCCGAACTTGAGATTTATACTTGATTTACATATTCAATTTGCCTTTATTCTATCCATACAAAGTCGTTGTACTGACAAATTATTGACGTCACAAGTTTGATTGTCTGCATTAGGCACACCTCGATATTAACTCAGATATCCTACTCAGAAACTATTCTTGACGGTGGTTAAGGATTTTTTTTTCTGATGGCCCCTGAGGATAATACCATGTTCTGGAGAGCAAGCGAAGAATACATCGACGTGTAGAAAACTTAGAAATTCTATTATTTTTATGAGGCTGTAGGTTGCTTCAAGATAGAATAGTTTCGTTGAGTGTAGTTTGTTGCGGTGGAGATTGGTTCCAGAGTTTGACTCTTCACCTTAAGCACAGTCGCTTCTCTTTTAATCTAAATCATCCATGTCAGGCAACTAAATATTATTGGAAAAGGAGGAGGGAATGAAACTAAACTTCGCACGTCTGCAGGGATCGAACGTGAAAATCTTCTGTAAGAAATGAGTATGTTAACCTCACTAGTGGAAGAGACCTCACTGAGACCTTGATGACAATGTTTTTAATTGACATTATGGCGCTAAATGGTTCGGTAAATTCCTTTACTCGATGCGGTCTTTCAGTAAGGCTGTCATGTGTGATGTTAACATCTACAGCTTAGGAATTGGTGACGTGAACTCCCAAGCCCAAATGCTCCAGGCATTAATCAGCGTCTCTGATCTCATCTTTTGTATTTTCTTATATCAAATGAAAATCCTGAAGACGTGATTCAGTATTTCTACATATTCTAAAAGTGAAAGGGAAGCAAGTAAACGTTTAATGAATCTGATTGGCTCTCAGCAAATGAAAGCAGTCTACAAGACATTTCAAAACGTTTCCACCAACGTATAAGTCTTAATAACATGCTATAAATTTCTGGGACATGTACAATTTGTCTGTGTCCATAAACCAAATATTTGCAGAAGAATTCTAAGATCTGAAATAATAAATTTCCGAAGTATGAAACTGTTAAAACTGAACTGTGTAAAATTCGCGAAGGAGCATGGATACTCATCATACAAAGAGTTCAGCTTATCTTTTCTGAAGACCTTATTGCCTTACTAACTTGAGAGTCAAATTCTTGAAAATCGACGATATTTCAGTTGAACATTATCGTTTATTGGTGTGTGGTATTCAACAGGTAGAAAACGTACTTCTAAATTACAACTCATTCTTCATAGATAGTACGTTCTATAGCCGTTCCGCCAAAAATTTAGTTTGTATCGAGAATTATGGCGCGAAAACAAAAGTGTTGTTTAACTAGTCAATGAAAAGAAAAAAGATACCGTGAAGATACATTCAAACGGTTGTTCTTGTTAATTAAGATAGAAGGGAGAGTTCCACTCCTGTAGTTCTTGTAATTTGTCTTTGCCCTACAGTTCAGATAAATTGCGAATTTCCTAGTGATCAGCTAGATAATAGAAAATAACGGGTACTTTCACGATCAGTTTGCGTTAGAGGATGGCCTGTTAATGTAGCAGCTAAAGATACAGACCCTTCAATAAGACTGTTTAGTTCAATATCTGGGATGGAACTGAAGAACGTGGTTTTTTTCTTAGATGAACGTATTTCTAATTCCAGTCGGAGTTAACACATCTCAGCGACTTCATTGGTGAAACTAAATGAACATATATTACTCAGTCCGTGCATATAAGTACACTTTTACAAACAACATTTCCTCATACCAATATTGTGCACAATGCTGAACATCAACTCAGAATATTAACTCTAAACTAAATATTATTTCCTACTTATGACATAGTCATGGGGATAAAATTTGATTTGCGTGAAGATTTTTTTTTTTTTCATTTTTGGTTTCGTAAGACCGGTACTTAAAATGCATGATGCTTACATTACTTCGTAGTCTTCAATTTAAAATATTTATATATATATATATTATTAGAAGATAGAAGTAGTGATATTCTAAACACACTGAATACTACGAAGCAATGTAAATATAATACATTTTCATATATTTACTTAGTAGTTTGAAATTATCGTGTTCACCAGTATTTTTATATGGTAAAAAGAGCTTATGTTACCCTTCCTTTCAGATTGTCAGTATTATTTTTATACTGTTTGGATAAATGTGATGTTTCATAATTACTTTGCCCATACTTAATTAGCTGTTTGTTTATTTATGTATTTATTGGTAATATGAAAATTAATTTGAGATTCATTGATCATTTAGTTAACTATTTGTGCTTAATGTATTTTCTGTTTTGTATATTTATTCCTAGTTTTAGCGTAATTACTTGTAAAGAGTAAAAAATTGATGTTGGATGCTTATTGTTGAAATGATGGTTCTTT
Organism: Lepisma saccharinum; assembly: GCA_022664845.1. Taxonomy (NCBI): domain Eukaryota; kingdom Metazoa; phylum Arthropoda; class Insecta; order Zygentoma; family Lepismatidae; genus Lepisma; species Lepisma saccharinum. The sequence goes on from JAGDQP010009955.1 coordinate 34,042, forward strand.
TGCCCTCAGGGGGTCAGGCCTATACTCGGCTGAATGTGCCAGGTAGGCAGCCCACTTATACAGGTCAGCACCCATTTGCCATTTTACCTCTTGCTAGTGTAGCACACTCCTGGTGATGGTCCTGTCTTCTTTACTGCTGATCCCTTGTTTGCCATATTTTCTTCGAAAGTCAACCACTGCCGGGTAATACGTTGAAACGTAAACAAGACAATCGCGTGGCATAAATATAAAAGCAGAAAGTCACATTGAATAGGCAAAATTCATGTCAAACCTGCCTACTGAGGCGTATTTGTCTCGAAAAACCAGACGATTAGGCATTGAGTACGTCAGTTGTTAGCAATATTTGTAAGCGCAGGATCGGACAGAACCATTCTTCTGTATTTTGTAAGTCATATCAGTTGACTAGGGTAACCAGTTAGTTTATATGAAGTTAACATATCACCTGACAATCACGAACCTGTGGGGTGGAGTATTTTCTTGCTGAAGGAGTGGTGAATGGATGCAGTAGTCAGCAAGGAAGGACACATAGGACGAGTCAGGGACATGCCAAAGGTTCTGTAGTGTGCCAGTTTAATACACAATTGCAACGTCATTGCAGCCTGGACGTGATGAGTTCATATTTTTGTTGGGTGTGCATTGGACGCTAACTCGTCTTTTGGCCCATCTGAGTAGCCAATCTATCATTAGGTATCTTGTGACTTCATGTTAACAGTGAGCGTAGTGGGTCCCCTGACTTGCATAATCCTCGGTAACTATGAAAAGTGTCTTGAAATGAACAACGATGGTTGAAATCTGTAGTGATTGATGGCACTGTTGCTGGCGCTTATTCCATATAGTTAGGTTTATCCTTTTTTAGCTGACGCTTGTATAATGAAAGACAAATGGAGCAACGACAGTCTGCGCCCACTGCGCTGTGTGCAGTGAATGATTATTCCAAAATGATTATTCACGATATACTTTTCACATAGTAGGCCGCAGAAAGTGCATGATTCTTCGTGAAATATCACCACATACGAGACGAAGTGATACCGAGCTCTATCATCCGTCTCTCACAGTCAGTCAGCTTTCATTGTGTTGACAGTCAAACATTATATCCATCGCTAAATAGATCTGTGTCATCGTGCAAAAGTTATGCCTCATCTTAGGTGTAATAGTGTCGTGCGTTATAGACACCACTTGTAGCATTAGTTCTGTTGAGTCACTGCGTATCAAAGGAATTTTAATGTGTGTCATTATTAACGTCGTTACTCTTTGTGTAGAAGGAATGAGGAAGACTAGGGTACCATTCGTGTACTGGTGTTGAGGAGAAAATCGTACTTGAAATAACCAGGAACCGTGGGATTACGAGATAGTCATACGGCGGTTGAGTCACTCCGCTTAATAGAGAAAAGTTATGTGGTTGAGTGTTCTCCTTTTCTGTTAGTTTTAAAAATAATTCATTAAAAGGTGAAGAGGTCAAAGTGTAATTAATTATCGGAAGAGTATGTATGCCAAACTATGGATCAGCAGTTGGAAAGAAGGTGTCTGCCTATCTGCACGTGTTCATTCTTCGCAAAGTGGATGGAGATGAACGACTGACGGCGAAATAGATCCTCTAAACATAAATCATGTTCTTTCGGTTTTGGTTTACGATATATATATTTTTTCTTTTTGTTCATAGTTATGAACTTCATTTTTTAAAAGAATCTCCATCTTCTTTTTGCATAATATGTTGCACAATGTCTGTTATGCTTTGAGTTTTCTACTTCCTAACGTCCCTTCTACTTAACATTTTTTTTTTTCTATCCATTGTCTAAATCTGGTGAAGTTCTTTGCTGTAATTTGAATCGTGTATAGTTCGACACTTCAGCAGATGCTATTCTGGTCCTCAACCTTGCAAAAGCAGGAACGTAATATGTAATACAGTATTGTCCGTAGAGTCATGGTGGGGTTGCGAATGGCGATGACTTCGCAACGAAATTTCATAGACAAAACTAGTACAAAATGAAAGAGAAACGCTCGAAAGCTTTTACGTGGGTGTTCGTTGAAATTACATGTGGGATCCTGTGATAATCCTGCGGATGTGGGATCTCACTATTGAGAAGGGCGCGCGCCGAAAGAAAACCTAACGATATATAACATTTACAAAAATTAACTAGAGGAATAACTGAAAGTCTTTCTGGAAAATAAAAGTGTTGATTTTCTCGACATTTCCAACCAATTTTGACTTTAAAATTTTTAAATAACATCAAAGTCGTTTTCCTTTAGGTGAATTGGCACGAACAAAATCCTAAATTACAGGAGAGGTGGTGAGACTTTGTCATTGAACCCTAAATTTTACTATTTTCATTATGTTGAGTTACGGCTGATTTCTGACGCTTTCCGCTTTGTTGGAGCATTTCAGAATTTGCATTGATATGATATCGACATTGTTGACTGATTTATAGTAAATTAAAAGTCACGAAGTGTAAATAATAGTAATAATAATAAAAAGTATTTACAAGTGTTAGTTCTCTCGTTTTTAAAATTAGAATTTTTCATTGGTTACGACCGAGAAAGCGACTACTGCAGTCGAGTAGATCGTATTGCCCTTTTTACACCCTTTATCACGTGTTTATTACTCCTCTTAACCTCTAGGGTAGAGCCCGATCTCGGTCCCGCCGATTTTACATCTACACGGTTCGGCCTGATCAGCCCAGAAAAGTAGGTGGCGAACCCAATTACTCACTCTTTTCCGACCAGCCGTGTTCGATTTCTGGAAGGACTCAGATGGAGACGGACGGGTGGATGTAAAATCGGGCCGGGCCCGAATGCAGGACTCTACGTAAGGGCTTAGTCCACGCAAAGTCATTTATCAGAATACGCTTTGTAGTGCTATCAAAAATTTCAAATTGCATTAGAAATGCCAACAAAATTGAAATATTTTCACATTTCAGAAGAATAAATTAAAAAAAAAAAAAAACTCTTAATTACTCATATATTTACTTGCTATTTTGCTGTATCCTTGTAGTCCCAAAATGAGGGCAACACTTGTAGAGTTATTTGCGATGTGTAACGAATAGTTTTTCTGCTTGTATATTGTAACATCTTTCTCAGAGAAATTAACGTTAGACATTTAGTATAAAGCAGAAAAAAAGTAGTATACAGAAGTTTAAAAAAAAAAAAAAGTAGAAAGTTAGAATGAACACTATTCTTTTACATTGAAACCATGTTGCAAAGTCCTGCTTTTTCGAATTTTGTCCTGCATTTGACAGTTTCCAGTTGGTAACCGTATACGGATCACACTATGATTTTACGGATATACTGTATTGCTTTAGCGTAAAAGATGAAACGAAAACAGTTACTTTGTGAAAATTACGTTCGTGTTGCTCCACTTAATTCGATTTAACACTAGCGAAAAACATTTTCAAAAGTTCTCTGTTGTGAAATACAGGGTGCCCATGAAACGATGGTGCAAACTCCGGGAGGTAATTATTTACATTAAAAAAGTTTCTTTGAAGAGATTCCAAAATCTGCTTAGTTTCGAAGCTATAGGCGCTTAAAATTTAGGGCGGCATCGTCAGCAGTGTCAGGTTAGCAAATCACACTCGAAATAGTACCCAATATTACTGTTTAACGTATGTTTATGATTGGCAAATGGAACTTAGAGAGGATTTCTGTGTCTGCCCTATTAAACCATTCAAGTCCTTGACAATAAAATTTTTTAGCTCCGAGACCTATCTATGCGATACTCCCTCTATCACAGACATTGCTTCTGGTACATCTTTGAGTGTAATTTGCTAGGCCGACACCACTTACGTCATTATTTGTCGAGCTATTACGTCATTTGTGACGAGGTTTTGAGCACCTGTAGCTCCGAATCTACGCATAATTTTGATTTTTTTTCGAAGGAACTTTTTTTAATATAAATAATCATGCCCCTAAGTTTGCACAATTATTTCGGAGACATCCTGTATATTGTATTCATATAATTTTCTTTGCAAAAATGGAATCATTTTCGAGTCGAAAATAGAAAATCGTTGTAATAAGAGAATATTGATAATACATTTCAAAAAATGGTACACTTGTTAGGCAATGGATACCCATTTTTATCTAACATTTCACTTTCTTTACTGACACGGTAACAACCTTTGTGAACCAACTAGTTAGAATAATTTCGTACTTTTAGTTCCATGTTTTAGTATTTAGGTGCTAACATTAGATATAGACGTTGGCTATGAAATTTGCAAATATAGCTTGAAAATAGCAATACTAACATTAATCCCACGGTTGTTAATGGTTGCGAAATAATATTAAATAGATGAATATCTTATCTATATTGATTTATTAACCAAACTGATACATGAGATACTATTTGTGTTTTGTAAGCATAATTTGTGTACCATCAGTGGCGTTTATCGAAGTTATTGCACCAAAATTTATATGCATATATCTAGACTTGTAGTTATCTCTTATAGCGTTTGTTGACTATGTTTTTGATATTTAATCGTTTTCATTTTGCCGTTCTACGAATCTGTAGAAAGATATGTTAATAATAGAATATGGTGTGTTGTTGATTTAGCTTTGACTTCACTGTGCTTCTGTCTTGACCCCTTACTTTATACTGACGGGTTGTGTTTTACAGAAATACACATTTTTTAAGCCTTAATAGAAAAAATTGTGCCGAAAGACATCTGTTGATAAAGTTCAGAAACTCGTCCAAGCATAAAAATATGCGGGGACTTGCATTGTATTTATGGCCTTTATACTTCTTCGGCTCAGATCGGGATAGGATGGGAGAAGGAATTCGACCAGGACGTAGTGTGAAGGTACCATGTCGGCTTTAGTCTGGTGTAACTGAGGAAGAAACTCAGTCTGGATGACTGACCTCAAGT